>JAWQFJ010002111.1:0-35000 GCA_034096865.1 Theodoxus fluviatilis | reverse complement strand
AGGCGAAGCTGTGAGCTTTTTCCACTATGTCAGCTTTACCCATGCCCCATATCTCAGAACCATAAAGCAGGAGAGATTGTACTTGGGAGTCGAATAACTTGAAGAAGATAGTGGTGCTTGTGTTATGCAAGCTCCACATGGTCTTCAGTACTTGAACGACTCTTTGCTTCCCTTTAGTTAATAGGTCTTCCAGATGTAGATTGAGAGATAACCTTGTGGAAAAAGTGAAGCCTAAGTACTTATAGCTATTTACAACTTCTAGCTTCCTGCCGGCTATGGTCCACCTTTCCCCTTGTGCTAAAAGCCTCCCTTTCGGAAGACCATCACTTTCGTTTTGTCCAGGTTAACCTTCAAACCCAAGGTACGAGACGCCTGGACAATATTATTTAGCTGGTTTTGTAAACCAGTCGGAGTTGTAGAAAGTAGAGCAACATCATCAGCGAATAAGAGGGCAAATATTTCTGGAGTGCCAGGTTGTAGCTGGACCCCGTGTTTCCCTAACTTCCGTACATGATTAGCAACAACATCTATATATATAGAACAAATTGTCGGACTCTCCAAGGCCCCCTGTTTAACGCCCGCCGGGCATTTAAAGAAATCTGATAAAGTGTTGTTCCATCGTACACAAGCTTCAACATTTGCATACATAGCTTTCAACATTTGGATAAATTTGGATGAAAGGCCAGTGTTTTCGAGGACTTTCCAGAGTTGATTCCTATCTACCTAGTCGAAAGCCTTTTCAAAATCAACAAATGATACATAGAGCTTCCCCCGACCGTCGCCATAGACGTGCTTCAGGACCATAGAGTACAGGGTGAAGACATGGTCGATTGTAGAGTACTGCGTCCTAAAACCTGCTTGCTCTCGACAGATTATGTCCTCGTTCTCTGTCCAACAGCGTAACCGGCGTGTCAGGATGGAAGCAAAGACCTTGCTGAGAATACAAACCTATCAATTCTGGAGGATGTTATCCTTCAGTGTCAGGAAGCATTCCCAGAATCATCATTAATTATATGTGGCGACTTAAATGCAAGAGTCGGGACATGGGATACCAGGGCAGCTAGTTCCGAACAAGATGACGATACAGGGTTATGGGCAAGTTGTAGATACTCTAACCTTAGTCACCCTAGAATGTCTCAAGATGGTGTCGTTAACAACTTTGGCATCCTCATGAAAAGTCTGTGCCAGATCCACCAACTGTACATTCTGAATGGATGCACTTTAAGTGATAGGGAAGGACGATACACTTATCTATCACCTCACGGCGAAAGTGTTATCGACTATTGCTTGATTGATGCTAACTATTCAAATTACACAGTAGATCTTTCGGTTGGTAACAGGGTAGAAAGTCACCACATGCCGTTAGTAATCACGATTGGACCAGAAAAAAGAAAACCTGAGATAATGACAAAGATGGTTTATGTATCCCAAATACGATGGGATACCAAAAAAGCTAATATCGTTTTGGAAAGCATGGGCCACCTTGATTTTACGAAAAAGCTAGAGGAAGCTTCACAAATGATGCACATTGCTGTCGAATCGGCTCTTCAGCTTTTCAATGATGCCATTCTTTCCTGTACACAATGTATGGTAAAGAAAGTCCCTGCTAGGTCACCCATAATTAGAAATCAGCCCGTTTGGTACGACTACGAATGTCGCACTGCTAAACATGATGCAAGGAAATCCCTTACCCAATATAGAAAATCAAAATTCTTAGAGCATAAAGAAAAATATTTGGCCAGCAGAAAAGCATACAAAAGTTTAATACGTGCAAAGAAAAAGAGTCACTTTGTTTTGACCAACATCCAGCTCATGAATAGTATCAAAAATGCACGCACATTTTGGTCATTTGTAAAGAATACAACATACAAATGTCCTGTTAATGCTGACATTAATATGACTACCTGGAAAAATCATTTCGAGAATCTTTACCTGAGTAGTTGCGATGCGAAATCCAGATTGGAGAGTGTAATCGGAGATACTCCACTTGCTGGAAGCATTGTAACAAATTCCATTCTGGATGATCCCATTACGTTAGATGAGGTGAAGACGGCTCTTCTCAGAATCAAACCACGGAAATCGGCGGGGATTGATACAATTCCTGGTGAATGTTATAAAGTTGGCTGTGATAGATTAGCACCATTCCTGACGAAACTGTTTAATATCCTCTATGACTCCCACTACTTTCCCTGTGAATGGTCTCGTTCTGTAATTGTCCCTCTGCACAAGAAGGGTGATAAGCTGGATCCCAACAACTACAGAGGGATTTCGTTACTTTGAGAGAGAGAGAGAGAGAGAGAGAGAGAGAGAGAGAGAGAGAGAGAGAGAGAGAGAGAGAGAGAGAGAGAGAGAGAGAGAGAGAGAGAGAGAGAGAGAGAGAGAGAGAGAGAGAGAGACAGAGACAGAGACAGAGACAGAGACAGTCAGACAGACAGACAGACAGACAGACAGACAGACAGACAGACAGACAGACAGACAGACAGACAGACAGACAGACAGACAGACAGACAGACAGACAGACAGACAGACTGACAGACAGACAGACAGACAGACAGAGACAGAGACAGAGAGAGACACAGAGTGAAAGAGAAGGAGGGAGGGAGGGAGGGAGGGAGGGAGAGAGAGAGAGAGAGAGAGAGAGAGAGAGAGAGAGAGATAGAGAGAGAGAGAGACAGAGACTGAGAGAGAGAGAGACAGAGAGAGAGAGAGAGAGAGAGAGAGGGAAAGAGAGAGTGTGTGTATATATGTGTGTACGTGTGTGTGTACATGCATGTTACATGAATGTGCCTATGTATGTTTGCAATTGTGCATGTATTTACATTGTATATCTATGTATGTGTACATGTATGTAAGAATGAAAGGAAAGACACTGGGGGTAGAGGTTGAGAAGTGGAGTGTTTGCAGTCATTCCAACAATACACAGTAATCTGACAGGATGACATACATATATATGTGTGTGTGTGTGTGTGTGTGTATGTGTGTGCGGGCATGTGTGTGTGTGTGTGTGTGCGTGTGTGTGTGTGTGTGTGTGTGTGTGTGTGTGTGTGTGTGTGTGTGTGTGTGTGTGTTAGAGTCACATGGACTCTGGGAAAATAATGGGGAAAACAAGTTGGATTGATGCCGACACAACACACTGAAGAAAGACAGAGGAGTAGAGTGGGAGTGGGATGGAGATGGGGATGGGGGTGGGGGTCAGGTGTTGTGAGTGGCAGAGGAAAACAGGGTCATATGCAGACATTCCAATGTAATACTAGTGTAAACTGGGTCAATGATTACAACTACACAATTTACAAATGGAACGTGGGAAGCAGTTACTAAGTACTGGACTTGGAAAGACCGCAATCACACACACAGCTAAATAATGAGAGCAAAAGTTTTGATAACCTACACATTTTTAAAATGCTGAAATATGAACAGCTTTAGAGAACATAGTTTTCTCATAATGATAACCTATGCAATTGTAAAAATGTACTTATGTAGCACGTCAACCTACATTGGAGAGCCCATTGTTGAACTCTTTCTGCTCCTTCTCTTGCCGGGCGTCTAGTTCGGCCTCCAGGCGAGCAATCTCCTCAGTTGCTTCCTTTTTCTTCTTCTTATCTCCCTTGGGAACGGCATGCTTGATTTTCTGGACTTGAGCTACGACAATGGGGAAAAAACCAGTTCAGCACGCATCCACAATCTTCTACGACAAAACAAGGCAATACATTAGTACTGCATCTACGAAAAAACAAAAATATCGATCCAATGCACAGCAGCAGCTTCAGCTGATATAAGCTCGATCAGCGTAAAAAGCATAGACTGCTAGAGTGCAAACCACACTCCACAGGACTAACAGGTTTCGACCCAGGCAAATTTATATAGAAAAGCGCGATGAATGGCTTCGTACACTATGACACAAGCAAACAAATTCATCTATAAACGCAATATATTAGTCCTTATAACGTTATGGAGTTAGAAACGAGTGGCTTTCAAACAACAAAACGTCGCGACCCAATTTCACAACACTGCCGCAACTCATGACTGCAGTCTGCACGGTTGCCTGATACACATCCACCGAACGAATAGGTGGAGACTTTGAATTTCAACAATGTTGATTTCGTTGGAAATTGAAATGCCCATCAGAGCGTTACCTTGGAGATCTTTTCTTTCTTTCTTGTGCTTTTGAATCAATTCTTCTTCGGTGCGAACACCACTCTGATCGTCTGTGTCTGCCATGACACCGGAAACATGTGCGAGGAAGTTTCCTCTGCAAGAAGGTATTTTTCTATCGGAAGCCAAGAGGAGATTACTCTTGTGGATTCGGAGAGGCAAACGCTTGTTCGCTACCAGTGGGAGTGTCACGGTTAATCTCACCATGGTAAAGTTGGACGGCTTTCATTGAATGAACTTTGATTTAACCACTATCTATCTTAGTGTGTTTCTGTAGCTTGAAGATATATAAAAGTATCGTATGTCCAGAAAAGGAGACGAGAACGCGAGGCAGGCTAATCATAATCATGATAATGCACACGCAGAAATAGTAGCCTGACTCACTTCATATCCACGCAATTGTTGATGATGTGTACAACTATCAAACTTGGTAGTGTGAGGCAGCTTTAGGATGCTAATACCTCAGTAAAAGTGACGTTATGAAAAAATATATTTCGTTGATTCGTTGATTATAGTTTTCTTCATCATGATCAATGGACCAACTTGGTTGAAGGTGATCGGAACTCTATATTTTGGATGATCGAATCGACTAATCCAGTACCTGTATCAACTCATGAACATCTGCACCCATACATAATTGATGCCTTTCAACTGCCTCATGCACACCTGGTTAGTTTTTTCCCCAGAGCTTGAACATATGGTTCATTGTTATGGCTGGCCAGACTTTTTTCCAGCTACATTTCGAGCATCATTAAATATTGGTTGTCAGGACCCGAATTTTATATTGTGACGTCATGCTTGAGCGTAAGAGGTCCGTTCCCACTACGCTGTGGCACTACATTTTGCTTCTTGTGGATGCAAAAGAAACAAACAAAAAAAACATTGCAAGTATACATGAAATGACAACGAAAGGTTGACATGAGACAGAAAGACAAGATGGGTGTAATGGAATAACACAAGATAATTGAATTCGTGCATTTAAAATCCTGTCTGTTTTCATGACTTTGGATGTTTTCAGCATGGACGACTGAAAGTCAGGACAACTGCTGAACAGCAAGAGGCCAAGCGGAAAGAAAGAGAGAAGAAATTGAAGATATACAATGCCGTTGTTACAAAAATATTTGACAAGGTCAGTATGTAAATATTGCCAAACATGCCTGTGTTTGCTTTGAACGGTGTGGCCTATGTAACATTAGAAGGTTAAAAAGCGTGCATGCACACATGCACGCATACACACACACACACACAAAAGCACCTCTAAACAAACAAAACCTTGGCATGTCTATTTGTACTGGCCAAGGGAATGTTAATTGTGATGAAGTATATTGAATATACCTGTCCAATCTCGCTAGATATTGTGAAAGCTCATCTCCAGTTTGAACTCTCTTTTATTTTGATCATCACAACAACAGAACAAGACAGACAGACAGACAGACAGACAGACAGACAGACAGACAGACAGACAGACAGACAGACAGACAGACAGGCAGGCAGACACACAGACAGACAGACACACAGACAGACAGACAGACACATAGACACACAGACAGACACACAGACAGACATCATTTTCTTCAGTTTCTTCTTTTACTCCTGGCTCTCTGTCTGTCTGTCTGTCTGTCTGTCTGTCTGTCTGTCTGTCTGTCTGTCTGTCTGTCTGTCTGTCTGAGTCTGTCTGTCTGTCTGTCTTTCTGTCTGCCTACCTGCCTGTCTGTCTCTGTCCGTCCGTCTGTCCCTCTCTCTCTCTCTCTCTCTCTCTCTCTCTCTCTCTCTCTCTCTCTCCTGCTCAAGTTTCAGATGTCTCTGCTTTTCTTTAATTTTCCAACCAAACTCATTGCCTGCAGAGGAAGGCTGGGGAGAGGGATGAGGAGAGCCTGGCGCTGACCAAACAAATCCTGGAGGCCAACCCTGACTTCTACAGCCTGTGGAACTTCAGGAAGGAAACCTTCCTCCACCTCAAGGAAAGCAGGTCTGTACATGTACACCATGCCTAGACTCCTGCCTTCACCAGTCACCATTCCTTTGTCTCAATAGGGTGGAGGACTTGGCTTAGTTTGTAATGTCCTATGCCATCTGTAGGACGATGGATACCCAACAGCTGAGGAAACATAATGATCCATCTTTCCATCTATTTGTTTCATTCTTTTTCTATCAATTGTCCATTCATCCCACCCTGTCTTGTTCCATCCATCCGTCTGCTCCTCCCTCCCCTCCCCTCCCCTCCCCTCCCCTCTCCTCCCCTCCCCTCCCCTCCCCTCCCCTCCCCTCCCCTCCCCTCCCTCCCCTCCCCTCCCCTCCCCTCCCCTCCCCCTCCCCTCCCCCTCCCCTCCCCTCCCCCTCAACCCCCCCCTCCCCCTCCCCTCCCCTCCCCTCCCCCTCCCCTCCCCTCCCCACTCGCCCACCCTCCCTCCCACCCTCCCCTCCCCTCCCCTCCCCCTCCCCTCGCCTCCCTTCCCCTCGACTCCCCCCCCCCACCCTCCCTCCCTCCCGTCCCCCCTCCCTCTCCCCCCCCCCACCCTCCCTCCCCTCCCCCCTCCCCTCCCGTCCCCTCCCCTTCCCTCCCCTCCCCTCCCTCCCTTCCTCCCCTCCTCCCTCCCTCTCCTCCCTCCCTCATTCCCTTCCTCCCTCTCCTCCCTCCTTCTCCTCCCTCCCTCCCCTCCTCCCTCCCTCCTCCTCCCTCCCCTCCTCCCTCCCCTCCCCTCCCTCCCTCCCCTCCCCTTCCCTTCCTCCCTCCCTCCCCTCCCTCCCCTCCCTCTCTCCCCTCCCGTCCCTCCCTCTCTCCCCTCCCGTCCCTCCCCTCCTCTCCCTCCCTCCCTCCCTTCCCCTCCCTCCCTCCCTCCACCCATCCATCCCTGGAGGTACCCATCCACTCACCCACCTTTCAGTTACTTTCTTTCTCTCTCCCTCCTTTCCTCCTGCCTTCACCCTTTCCATCCTCTCTCATCCCATTCATCCCTCATTCTTCAATCAATCAATCCAGTCTTGTATGTATTGGACACCTCTACCCATCCCACAGCCCCGAGGACAAGCTGCAGCAGCAGTTTGAAGATGAGCTGCAGTTCCTGGTGGTGTGCATGAAGATCAACCCCAAGTCTTACGGCGTGTGGCAGCACCGCTGCTTTGTGCTGGACACCATGCCCCGCCCCGACTGGAACCACGAGCTCCAGCTCTGCTCTGAGTTCCTCAAGATCGACGAGAGAAACTGTGAGTGCTGCCACCCTTGGAATACTTTGGTTTGATTTAGATTTGACTTGAGAGAGAGAGAGAGAGAGAGAGAGAGAGAGAGAGAGAGAGAGAGAGAGAGAGAGAGAGAGAGAGAGAGAGAGAGAGAGAGAGAGCATATCAACCAACTATAGAAAAGAACCCCAAATCCTATGTTGGTCAAGTATCTGTGGCAGATAGTTTGATTTTTATTATTTTTAAATATGAGCTAATGTAGCCAGAGCCCAAAGGTTAGTCTATTCTCAGAAGGTGTCCAATGGGCTTTGGCAGGGAGGGGAATGCCTTCTCTTTGCCAAGGCACAGCTGCAGGCCTATACTGCCCTGATGAAGCCTGTGATGCGAATGAAACAATGGTTGTCAAGAATAAGCATCAACAACTAGAAATTGCAAGGGAAGATTCATATCTCTCCTACAAGAAGCTAGTTTGTCATCATAGGCTTTCATGCAGACATCTTTAGGAATTTCACCTTTCCCTTCCTGCAGATCACTCCTGGGACTAACAACTATTTGTGGTGGAAAGGTCGGGAGTTTTGGCCTAACTTCCTCGGCATGACTCTGACTTAAGATGACACTTTTCATATGTATTCTCTCCTGAGGGAAACTAGATTCTCATCGTAGGCTTTCATGCACACATCTTTAGGAATTTCACCTTTCCCTTCCTGCAGTTCACTGCTGGGACTACAGGCGGTTTGTGGTGCAAAGGTCAGAGGTGTCGGCGCAGTCAGAGTTTGAGTTCACCACGTCCAAGGTGGAGGAGACCATTTCCAACTACAGCGCCTGGCACTACCGCTCCAAGCTGCTGCCTCCCGTGCACCCTGACCCTGCCTCCCCCCACGGTGTCACGGAGGAGGCACTGAGCAATGGTAAGGAAAAGGGGGATGATGATGATGATGATGATGATGATGATGATGATGTCGACACATCATGCTGCTGCTGCTGATAATGACACATGATGATGATGATGATAATGATGATGATGATGATGATGATGATGATGATGACAATTGATGATGATGTCGACACATCATGCTGCTGCTGCTGCTAATGACACATGATGATGATGATGATGATGATGATGATGATGATGATGATGATGATGATGATGATGACGATGATGATGATATATGGTGGTGGTGGTGGTGGTGGTGGTGGTGGTGGTGGTGGTGGTGGTGGTGGTGGTGGTGGTGGTGGTGGTGGTGGTGGTGGTGGTGGTGGTGGTGGTGACAACACAAGATGCAATGATGATGATGATGATGGTGATTAAAAATGATGACAGTAAAACCAACAATACAACAACAGACGTTTGTGAGGAAAAGGTAGAGACACAACAGAGTTGACCACTGTCATACCAAACTTGCATGGATTTTCACACTTTTTCTGTGTGGGAAATCACATTACATCCTCAGTCATATCCATGAATTAGCAAAAACTGTTAATCCTTGGACAGTGTAATGCTATAGATGAGAGGGGGATGATAAAATTAACTATGCCAGCAGAAGAGAGAACAAAATGAGAAAAACCATTAATATAAATTCAGTAAGAGATGACGACTTCTCTATGAAATATGACAGGACTGGCAGCTAGGAGAAGTTTTTATTTGGGTTTGGTTTGTTTGGGTTGTTTTGTTTTGTTTTGTTTTGTTTTGGGGGTGGTGGTGTTGGTATTGGTTGGTGATAGATATCTAATTTTTGTTGTTCTCATGGTTTTCTTACTCATTTGTGTATGTCAACACATTAAATCCTGAAATAAAACTTTGATTGCTTTTGCCTTATGCAAATAATGGGGTGGGTTTAAAAAAAATTAAGTTGTCACATTGAATGTGCAGTCAAGTCCACTTGACTCAAGTGTGTGTGTGTGTGTGTTTTCTCTTCAGAGTACAACCTGTTCCAGAATGCTGTCTACACTGACCCCTATGACCAGAGTGCCTGGATCTATCACAGGTGGCTGCTGGGCAGAGGTCAGTTTGCAGCCTCAAGGAGGAGGAAGGGAGGAAGCAGCAGCAGCAGGAGGAGAAGCAAGAAGAGGAGAGTAGGAAAGGGAGAGTTGGGGTGGGTGAAAGGTAGAGAGAAGAAAAAGAAGATAAAATAGGAAGGAGAAGAAAGAGTAGGAGGAAGAAGATGGAAAGAGGAATAGAAGAAGGAGGAGGAGGTAGTGGTCATTTTCATGATGATGGAGAAAGGTAACTAGTGACTATTCTAAACGCTTCCTGCCTTGAATATTTTGCAGTGAAACCTTCAGTTTAACTCACTGGAGTCGTGGCTAAATATTGTGATCGTTCTCCGGGATCGTTAGTTTTTCATGCATTTTCAAAAATATAATAAAGATACAAAGGCATAATATAACAATACAAATTATAAATCAAATGAAAGCTTTTTTTACTCTTTACATTCAAAGAATGATCTAAGGGATTAAAAATGCTAATTATGAATTACACACCATAGAATTGAGTGTGTACATGCACAAAAATGAAAAAGTAGGGGGAAAATCAGTTCACTAGCTGTTATGGGAAGCTTACAAGCGCCTAGAAAATGAGAAACTTTAAATGTTAATATCCAAGTAATGCAATTGTGTATAATCATTTAGTACAGATGTACTTTAGTACAAGCAGATGGAGGCTAGCAATCAACCAAATCAAAGTATTTGTTCATAGAATTGGAAGATCAAACATTTTGCAGTACGCTTTCCCTCCTTTTTGTCAACATACACACCACATGCACAAAGGTTGCGATTTACGATCATCAGTCGAAATATATTCTAAAGGGAGGCAAATCTGCTTGCAAATTCCTTCAGCTAAGTAGGCTAACAAGATTTACCTCCCTTAGACCGTTATAGCGAAAGGGAGAAATTTCCAATTGCATCGCAAACAATCTCGCAATACAACTCTGGCAGGAGGACGCCTATCGCGATATTTCTTGCAATACGACTCCAGTGAGTTAAATCATGACTTGCAACTAGATGATACATGTGGCCAAACTGAGGAGGGGATAAAAGAGATAACATTGGATGAAGTTCACTGGAGGATGAGGATGAGGATACAGGACTAGATGAATGAAGAATTGAAGGGTAGGAGAGATGACAAAAGAAAGAGCATGGTTGAGTTTGATACATTGAGAATTATATCAGTTTCATGCTCATGGTGCTGGTGTAGTAAAGAAGTTAGGTTACAGCTTTGTAGGAACATTGGCCCCCTGTGGGTTGGGGGTGGGGAGAAACTGATCATATCTCACTACAAGACTTGGAAGAGATATATACTAGAAAAATCAAGACTTGACATACTCAAACCAGCTCTGGTGATTTTCATGATCAATGACCTTGGAAGCTAACAAAGGCTGAAAGGCTGTGAAACTCCATTCAGTGTCATCATCACAGAAAAATTGACGAAGACTTATTCTCTGAATGAGTGACCCCATGTTGTTGTCAATCATTCTTCTTTACCCATGGAGGACACAGCTGTGTAGTGATTATTGGACTTTACTGGTGCACCTAGGTAGCCATGGGAGGAATACTGACGTCCTCATTCCTTGCAACTCTTTGTAGGCAAGAGGCAACAGCAGATCCTACACCTGCATGCCAGCAGAGCTGCCAGTAGAGTGATGGTCTCCCTTGCCAACCATGCGCAGGTGAGTTATCTCCCCTGCTATCATTTGCAGACCAAGAGATGGGAAAGGAATGCTTGTAAAGTAGATGCTTAGGAAGAAGAAATTAGAAGAAAAGGACTTTCCTGCCACTAGCATAAAGAATTCTGATGGAATGAACAGATGCTGGAATGTTGATGTAGATACAGTGCTTCCCATATATCAGTATTATCAGAACATACTTCTAATCTAAACATTTCACTAGAATCCATCACTTAAAAACATTTGCCACTCTTTCTCTGAAGTTTGATTTCAGGGCAGTAAATGCTGAGTCAAGAAAGTTGTGGCTGCAACATGCCTAGTAAATGTGGAATACACTTGATAACCCTTTATTTAAAAAGCTTTGAAGGTTGACTAATGTGAGTGCATAAACTGCATGCTGTGGACATTGATTGTATACTGATAAGAAAAAATGACTTACTACATGTACAGCTGTGCAAAACATTCACTAGCATATTTGCTCTTTTTTTAATAGATTGGGAAGCAAGACGGCTTGACTGTGGAGATCAATGGAGAAAACCGTGACTGCGCCTGGCTGAATCAACTTGGCAAGACAACCTACTCCACCCTGTGGATATCCTTTTTCCCCATCAAGATGATGTCAGGGTGACAACTTGGTGTCTTACCTTGCTAGGTCTTGAAGTGAAAAACTATGTGGAGAGGAGATACAGAAGAAACTCATTACCTCAAGAAACTCATTACCTGAAGTGTATGGCTATATTTATTAACCCTTTCCTGTTCAGTCGGCCTAACTGGGCCAACCTGCTATTTGTTCAGTAGGCCCAATTCAGCCTTGGGAGGGTGCATCTATTTTGCATGTGTTTCCCATCCAGCTAAAGTCCCAGCATGGGAATGGTCAGCATAAATCCACTCAGGAATTTCCATTTGAGACTGTACATTTTCGGACACCTAGTTTCCCTGAGAGAGTTAGAAGGAAGCATTTGTCTCTGGACAGCTGCACTCTCAACGTGCATCTCTGAATTCTAGAAGCCTCTCTCAGTTTCACCTCTGAACAGCAAAGGGTTAATGTACTAATGTGTTATGTCTTATAGTGCTAGACCCTGCCACTGTCACCATTCCCATACCACCACTTGGCACCTAGCTACAGTGTAGACTGGGTTTCTTGGTTTTCCTGTTAGACCTCATGATTCTTAACTTGGCAACTGTGTGAGGAAAACCAGACAAACTAACCCCAACATCATCACTTGTCCAGTAACAATGAATCTGAGGCAAGAAACATGAGAGGGAGAGGCTTGAGGTTAGTAGACAGCTAGAGCTAGATTGAAATGGGAATGACAGCAAGTTGACAGCTAGAGCTAGATTGAAATGGGAATGACAGCAAGTTGACAGCTAGAGCTAGATTGAAATGGGAATGACAGCAAGTTGACAGCGAGAGATAGATTGAAATGGGAATGACAGCAAGTTGACAGCTAGAGCTAGATTGAAATGGGAATGACAGCAAGTTGACAGCTAGAGCTAGATTGAAATGGGAATGACAGCAAGTTGACAGCTAGAGCTAGATTGAAATGGGAATGACAGCAAGTTGACAGCGAGAGATAGATTGAAATGGGAATGACAGCAAGTTGACAGCTAGAGCTAGATTGAAATGGGAATGACAGCAAGTTGACAGCGAGAGATAGATTGAATTGGGAATGACAGCAAGTTGACAGCTAGAGCTAGATTGAAATGGGAATGACAGCAAGTTGACAGCTAGAGCTAGATTGAAATGGGAATGACAGCAAGTTGACAGCTAGAGCTAGATTGAAATGGGAATGACAGCAAGTTGACAGCTAGAGCTAGATTGAAATGGGAATGACAGCAGGTTGACAGCTAGAGCTAGATTGAAATGGGAATGACAGCAAGTTGACAGCTAGAGCTAGATTGAAATGGGAATGACAGCAAGTTGACAGCTAGAGCTAGATTGAAATGGGAATGACAGCAAGTTGACAGCTAGAGCTAGATTGAAATGGGAATGACAGCAAGTTGACAGCTAGAGCTAGATTGAAATGGGAATGACAGCAAGTTGACAGCTAGAGCTAGATTGAAATGGGAATGACAGCAAGTTGACAGCTAGAGAAAGATTGAAATGGGAATGACAGCAAGTTGACAGCTAGAGCTAGATTGAAATGGGAATGACAGCAAGTTGACAGCTAGAGCTAGATTGAAATGGGAATGACAGCAAGTTGACAGCTAGAGCTAGATTGAAATGGGAATGACAGCAAGGGGCAGACATTGACAGTGGGGGACGTCAGGCATCATGAAACCAACCCTGGATGCAAGAATCACCACAAGTTCCTGTCTGTATCACCATCTGTGATCTCATATGTGACCTCTTACATCTTCAATCACTCACAGAAATAAGATATTGGCTTACACCATCCACGCCTAACATACTTCATATACAGGAAGGTTCCTTCATCATTGATTTGATTGAATCACTGAATTGGGGTCAACAACATGGAGATGCTCAATTTGCAATGATGTGTGAAAATGCCTTAACTAGTAAACATCTCTGATGGCATCAACATTCCTGAAGGAGGGCTCGTGGAGGTGACCGTGACCTTGACCTCCCAAGGTCAGGCGTTGTGCAGTGAGAAGGTGACGCTGGAAGAAGGACAGAGAGACAAGTGTGTCTCCAACATGAATGCTGGCTCTCTCTTCAGGTAGGTTTGAGCTCTACAAGTGTTTGCTCCTTTTGTTTCCAGTGTCGTGTCTTGGATGTGGTGACTTGGTAAAGGGAAGGGTATCGGTTTTACAAAGGACTGAGTTTAATGTGGTGACGTCACCCACATGGACCTGGGACTGAACCTCCCTGCACTTTGTTCCCTGATCACTGGGCCACTTGATGAATTGTTTATTGTCATGTGACAACAAACTTAGAAGTAGATTGGATGCACATAGATACCAGTACCATTTTCACTCCCAGCGGGGTATTCCATTCTGACGCTGGCACACAGCCACGTTAAGGCTTAACTCCCTTCCGTTCTTCTGCTTTTAATGTGTTCCACAAGGAATTATGAAAAGACCACACCACACCACCCTCACAGGTACCCAGTTTTACCTGTGAGTGGGGGGAGGAGATTTTAGTGAAGCAACTTGCCAGGGATGGAACTCTAAGATGAATGCAACTTTGAATCCTGCTATCACTGGCCATAAGCAAATAGTGTGTGTGTGTGTGTGTAGGTGTGAGTAGGTGTGTGTAAGTGTGTGAGTGAGTGTGTGTTTGTGTGTGTGTGTGTGTGTGTGTGTGTGTGCGTGTGTATGTGTGTGAGTGTGTGAGTGTGTGAGTGTGTGTGTGTGTATGTGTGTGTGTAGGTGTGTATGTATGTGTGTAGGTGTGTGTGAGTGTGTGTTTGTGTGTATGTGTGTATGTGTGTGAGTGTGTGTGTGTATGTGTGTGTGTAGGTGTGTATGTATGTGTGTAGGTGTGTGTGTGTGTGTGTGTATGTGTGTGTGTGTGTGTGTGGATGTGTGTGTGATGAATGTCTGAATGTAATTAGATCTTTGTAAATGCTAAATCCATGAGCTCATCATAGAGAACTTGAAAACAAAAACATAACTACTCCTTTCCCTGTAAACATTCAAAGAAAGGGATGGGGACCTTTCAAAGGACTGATTACATGCATTTCCCACACGGTACTTCTGGAAGTGCTGACTGAGGAAGACCTTGGTTTGCAGGAACGAGATGAGCGACGTGCAGAGGGATGTGCTGGAGGAGCAGCTCCAAGTCCTTCAGGACCTGAACCAGGAGGAGGACGGCAAGAACAAATGTAAGAACCATGACTAAATCCAGGTCGCTGATTGGTTGTCTAAAATAGCTGCGCATCACTCATCTAGACAATACCAAAGACGTCTTTGACAATACTATCGTATAGCTCAGTTGTGTGCACTTTTTTTTTTCCCCGTCTTGTTTTTGTTGATTGGCTGTTGAGAGATTCGGCGCTGTGGACATTTTGGATGCAACAAATCTTCACCCTCACAGTTTGGAAGAGAATCAGTTCTTCTGAAGAATTTGTCCCAGTCTGGTCTAGAAATAGGTCAGTATCTAAATGTGACATGCAAGGCTACAGCGGGTCCTATTTATAGGTAACAAGACAACAGAAAACCATGCAAAATTAGTAATTTCTTGCAACCAATCAGTGCTTGACTTTGCATGGGATTTAGACGAGTGTTAAATGTAAAAAGGAAGTTTTTGTGTTCTTTGTTGTGCAGGATTGAAAAGATTCTCATGAGGGAAAAAAGGTCAACACTTTTTCTCAGTAGGAAATAAGAAGTTACTGAACTTTCAACCTCTTTCTAGTGGCCTTCTTCAGTGATGCTGGTTTATGTACGTTGTTGTCATTGTTGATGTTGATGTTGATGTTGTTTTTATGCCTCTGCATTGCCAGGGGCCCTGCTGTCCTTGGTGATGCTGGGCCGAGCCCTAGGACCACTCAGTGCTGACCAGCGGTCCTACCTGGACCAGCTCTGTGGGGTAGACCCTGCGCGGACCACCTACTACCAGGACCTTAGTGAGTTTTCTGTATTGTCATTGGCGGTGATTGTACCAGGGGAAATGGGTTTGAACTGCAGTCCATCTCCAGTAATTTACTCTGTTCATAGTTACATGTTATAGTGAAAAAACTTGTATCTGTCTCTTTCTGTATCTCTTTCTGTCTGTCTCTGTGTCTCTGTCTTTGTCCTTTGGTTTGTCTATCTCTCTGTCTCTATTTCTATGTCCGTGTCATTCTGTATCTGTCTCATGTCTAACCATGTCTCTCTGTTGCTGTCTCTGTCTCACGGTACTGTCTGCCTGTTTTTCTCTGTCTCTGTGTTTCTGTTTGTGATTTTTATCTGAATCTCGCTCTTTTTGTCTCTCTTTCCATCTCCCCCCCCTCTCTCTCTGTGTCTCTCTCTCTCTCTCTCTCTCTCTCTCTCTCTCTCTCTCTCTCTCTCTCTCTCTCTCTCTCTCTCTCTCTCTCTCCTTCTTTCTCCTTCTTTCTCTTTCTGTCTCTCTGTCTCCATGTCTCTCTCTCTCTCTCCTCCCTCTCTATCTCTCTCTCTCTTCTCTGTTCTCTTCTCCTCTCTCTTCTGTCTCCTTCTTTGCTCTCTTCTTTCTCCTGTCTGTCTCTCTGTCTCTATGTCTCTCTCTCTCTCTCTCTCTCCCCTCCTCTCTCTCTCCTCTCTCACTCCCTCCCTACCGCTCCCTCCCTCCCTCCCTCTCCTCCCTCCCTACCCTCCCTCCCTCCATCTCTCCCTCCCCTCTCTCTCTCTCTCTCTCTCTCCCCTCTCTATCCCATCCCTCCCTCCCTCCCACACCCCCTCTCTCTCATCCTCTATCCCTCTCTCTCTCTCTCTCTCTCTCTCTCTCTCTCTCTCTCTCTCTCTCTCGCTCTCTCTCTCTCTCTCTCTCTCATACCTCTGTTCCAAAATGCACAATCGGGGCATGCATACATCCCAACAGTTATGATGAATTTTTAAATCATGCCACTGATTTTTCCTGAGCTTATGGTATTGCCTCCATGCTACGGAAATAGTAGTGTTTTCTCTTCGGTGTGATGATGTGTTTAATAATGTGTTTGTGTTTGCCTTCAGGAAGCAAGTTTGTGATGGAGGACTGCATAGAGACTCACCCTGCACAGAGAGACAGCCTGGCACTGAGGGATAGTGGGCTGACAGCTGTGTACCACGCCTCCCTGCTTCCCTGCCTCCGACTGCTGGACCTGTCAGGAAACAGGTCAGTCTTTCTCTGGGACTCCTCTGACTTCAGTATTTTTTGTGACCTTGCATGAGCAAATAAGGCTAAGTTATATTGTCATTTTTCAGAGACATTTTAACCACAATATTATTTATTCATTGTTGATGCATATTCCTCTGATATTGGCATTTGTGACCATGCCTGAAGAAAGAAGGCTGAAGTTGGGAAAATGACATAATGAGATGTTTATCCACAATATTACTTATACATTCGCGCATATTCCAGAAGCAAAATTTTTTCCCTCCTCACTCATTGATCTAAATTTAGCATCCATGCGTGGATCATGTGATAGCACTGCCACACACAGAACATGTGATCACTAAATTTAGAAACATGAGTTAGATGAGGAAAAAGGTAAGGGGGAGCTCACCGCCGTTGTGGTGTGGTGGCTAGGGGTGTCCCCTGTGGGTTGGGGGTGAGAATAGACCCACCATGTCTCCCTACGCGCTTTGTAAGGGGAGAATAACGCAGGAAATTATTACTTGTCTTGCTCTTATTCTGTCCATTTCTGTGTGTGAGTGCGAATATTGGCCCGAAATAGCCCACAAAGACTGATGGGCCATAAAAACTCACTCCATCCATCCATCCATCCATCCATCCATCCATCCATCCATCCATCCATCCATCCATCCACCCACCCACCCACCCACCCACCCATCCATCCATCCATGGCTAGGGGTGGTATGGAAATGGCAGCAGGGGCTGGAGTTTAGTGGCAGGGGACATTATATGGTAATGTTAATTTCCTATTGATGTCTCTACTCTATTGGAAGTATTACTGTTTGTTTCCCACTACGATTTTTACACTTCTTTAATTTTCCTTCTGTGTTTTTCATGCTACTGCCTTTATTTTTCCATAGTCATTCCATCTGCTCCAACCCTTGGGTATGCAGCCTGGTTTGATGCTCCCTCTGTATCTGCCTGCATTTTCCTCCATGCTGTGATTTCTGTGTTCATTGTACAGCAAAATGTGAATGCTGGAGGCTGCTTCTTCTGCAGGCTCACCTCCCCTGGTGACCTCTCCCATCTCCAGAATCTGGAAACACTGCTGCTGGATGGCAACTGCCTTCAAGACTGCAAAGGCCTGGAGAGGTTGTCTGCCCTTACATCGCTCTCCCTCCGTGGCAATGGTGAGAGCAGATTTGGTTATCTTGTGACGATTTGTAAGGTGCATTTTAGACAAGGAGACTCATAGGGGGGTAAAAATAAGTTCCAATACTTCCTACCCCGACGGCCACTCAGGTAAATTCAGGTAAATTCAGATTGATTTGTGGATGCCGTTTGTTTAATTTTCAATCATCGATTTCAGTGGTGGACTAAAGTTGTAGTGTCATCTCTACATGGATGCTCAAACTGCATACATTTACCCCCTAGTCATCAGGCTACTTTTTAAATCACTCCTACACCATCACAACTCCCTGGCTAGCATACAACCAGGCTGCGATCTAGAACAATGAGGCTGAGGAGAGAAACACGAGAGAAAGCAGCTGGGGCCAAGCTGGCACAAAGGTGGGAATGGGAATGGCAGCGGGGGGCTGAGATGGGTGGTATGGGATGCTGCACACTTACAACTGAGCCACTGAAACTCATCACAGGTTCTGTACACATTGCCAAGTCATTGGCAGGCATTGCATGCATGACCTTACCTGGCTAGATGCATTGGCATGTAAAGGATATCTGCAAGACTTCATTAATGGTCAGAGCTCTCTCCCTAGTAAAGGCATGGATGGGATCTTCTTGCAGCCCTGACATCAGTGGAGGCACTGCGGCCTCTACAGAGCTGTCCCATGCTCAGCTCGCTTGATCTGGAGGGCAACCCGCTGTGTGAGGATGACACTTGGAGTGACCAGATCATGGAGCTTCTCCCCAGTGTCAAGCTGCACAGGGTCTCCCCTCTCCAAAACTGAGTGGGCCCAAGGAACCTGTAGGCAGGAAATGTCTCCAAGACTGAGTGGGCCCAAGGAACCTGCAGGCAGGAAACGTCTGGAATTTAGTGAAACATGTAATTGCTTATGAATGGAATTTTTCCCCAGTGTCAAACTGCACACGGTCTTTTCTCTCCAAGACTGAGTGGGCCCAAGGAACCTGCAGGAGATGTCTGCAAGACTGAGTGGGCCCAAGGAACCTGCAGGAGATGTCTCCAGGACTGAGTGGGCCCAAGGAACCTGCAGGAGATGTCTCCAGGACTGAGTGGGCCCAAGGAACCTGCAGGAGATGTCTGCAAGACTGAGTGGGCCCAAGGAACCTGCAGGAGATGTCTGCAAGACTGAGTGGGCCCAAGGAACCTGCAGGAGATGTCTCCAGGACTGAGTGGGCCCAAGGAACCTGCAGGAGATGTCTCCAGGACTGAGTGGGCCCAAGGAACCTGCAGGAGATGTCTGCAAGACTGAGTGGGCCCAAGGAATCTGCAGGAGATGTCTCCAAGACTGAGTGGGCCCAAGGAACCTGCAGGAGATGTCTCCAGGACTGAGTGGGCCCAAGGAACCTGCAGGAGATGTCTCCAGGACTGAGTGGGCCCAAGGAACCTGCAGGAGATGTCTGGGGTTTGGTGAATCGTGTGTTTGATTATGAATGGAAGTTGTCCCTGATGTCAAACTGCACAGGGTCTCCCCTCCCCAAAACTGAGTGGGCTGAAGAATTGATTGCATGGGCGATGCTCTGCAGCCTATCAACATTTAGAGGCTATTAAAGGTTACACCTGGATATTTAAAAGAAAATGTTTCAGATAGAATTTAAAAACAAATGAGAAAAGCAGCTTTGGGCAGTAATATAAATAGAAGTCTTAAAAATGAACCCCAAAAAAGAGATTATAATCGTGATAATAATTAAACACCTTATAAAATATGTTCACAGATAATGGAGTCTTAAAAAATTCTGGGAAATAAATATTAATTTAAAACGCTTTTGTGGGCAGAGAGTCCAGGGCTTTCCACCAGGAACATGCAGGAAATGCCTGGAGTCTGTGAGCAGCCAGGGGTTGTAGTTGGTGGTCAGACTGCTCTGGCCATAGAAGTTCCGACGGGAAGTTCTCTATGATGCCAAGGTGCACTGGGCCTCTCCTCTCTCCAGGACAGGGTGGACTCAATGGACATGCAGGAAATGTCTGGGATTTCATAAAGCATAGAATTAGGTCAGGAATGGAACTTATATGTTGTATGAGACTGAGCAAGATTTTTCCACTCCTAGAGTGACTGGTCACTTTAAACTTGGAAGAAACGTCTGAGTTGAGGTTGAGCAAGCTTGAATCTCCCCAACATCAAGCTGCCACAGATCTTTTCTCCAAGACTACTGAGCCCAACCAGCTTGAAGGAAGTGGTTGAGTGGCGTAAAGCATGGAGACAGCTGTGGATGATGGAGATGCTGCAGTTACTGCTGTTGAAATCCAGAGTTTGCATTTTTGCATGTGGCACTTTGAATTTCATGGAGCTTCCAGTACTTGACAACTTAATGTCCATGAGTGTTCCAACCCTTGACTTGTGGAAATACTCAGAGTAAACTTTTGTAATTGTAAAGTTCTGTGTGTTAGTGTGTTTGAAGGACATGCATGGCTTTCTGTCTGTAGTGGCTCTGTGTCCATGACGAGTGTAAGACTCAAAAACATCAGCTGGATTGCTGTGGGTTTTGTGGTTTTGGGGCCTGCTCCAGTATAACATTTGACCAAAGTTGCTCAAGTGTAGCATTCAGTTGGAGCAGCTAAATCATGCAAAATGATTTCTGTCCAACTTTTCTGTGCTACTGAAAAAAACAACTCATCCATAGTTATCACCGTATAATAAAAGTTTCACTTTGCCATGAAGACCTTATTTTTCTCAGCACCATTTCCTGCAATGATGGAGGACATACCAAACAGGGAAGACATTTTGATAGGATTACAGAATCTGAAGATGGGGCTATTTCTACAAAGGTGAAGCAAAGAGGAAAGATTGAAATGAAACGCAGTAAGATAATGTGACTCGCTGGAGTCTGTATCCCCATGCTTGCTGATACCCTATATGTCCCGCACACAATAGCCTGGACCAGGCTACTAGTACCAGAGTTGATCCCATCAGGCTGTGTCCAGATTTGGCCTGAAGTTTGTGTGGTTTTTCATCACTAGTGAGGAGATCCTCTCACAGTCAGTGCAAGAGTGAGGCACTTCACGGGAACCAGAGACATCAGAAACGGCTGTGTAGATACAAAGTGAAGATCTTTCAGAAACGAGCCCCCAAAATTTTTGTTTTCAGTATATGGAGTGGGTTTTCCATAACCTCATGATTAAACCAGATTCCCATGCTAAACATGGACAAATCACAACAGTATGCATCCATGCTTTAAGACAAGTTGTATTGAATCATATTGTTGGTTCATATTGTGTGACCACTTTGTTCTTGTCTTCGTTTTTGTATGCAAATCCACGTATAATAATGCATGATGCTGTACTCTGTCTTTGCAATTACATTCCTGCTCACTGTAAGTGAGTCAAACAGCCATGCAGAACATATAGTGTCTGTGACACTTTTTGATTCCTATTTTCCTGATGTCAGGTTTCAGTAAGAGCATCTAAACAGTGAATTTATCCAGTTGTTGAATGACAGCAACTTCAAACTTCCATTCCATAACAACTCTTCTCATCTGCTACTGGAATGTTTCCACTATGTCAGCATGATCATTGAGAACTAAAATAAGCGGAAGGTTAATGTAACTGAACCAGATGCTAGAATGAGAGAGACTTTTCATGGATAAAAGTTTTGTAATAGCCTTTCATTTTGGAATAGCTAGTTTGAATTCTTGATATGCTTGCCATGCCTATTGCACTGCAAAGAGTTACTAATTTAAAACTACCTTTAACTCCCTGGGGATGTAGCTTTTTTAAAACTAGTCTTCAATAGTTTATTTTTAAAAATATATTCCCACTGTTATTAACAAGGAATAATCATAACTTTTTGGTAAGTCTGTCTCTAAATAACACAAAACAAAAACTTTTTTTAAAATAGAGAAATACATTATTTATTACTTGCATGAATGACTTAAATGACTATCGTGGTGATTGGCCAGCCGGGACATCCAAGACTGTGGGAATGTCTTATGTCATAGCAGACGTAATTCTTTTTATACGTCATCTTGACGCCATTTTTTTCTTTGCTGAAGAAGTTGCCGGAAGGCATCGAAATATTCTTAAAGTAATAACACAGAAAGTCATCTTGTTTTTTGTTTTCTTTCTCTTTTTTGTAAGTGGCTTAAATAAGATAATATTTTCAACCACAAAAACACCAGTTTTTCCAAAACAGATGAGTTTGAAAGCTCTGGAAGGCTTTTAAAAAGTTTGACAAAAGAAATAAGAGTGTGAAATAATTTTTGTCAGTCAAGTACATAGTTCTTCCAAATGGCATCCAAGATTTTGCAAAAGAAAAATGGAAAAAGTGCTTCAGAACTTATTTTTTTCCATGCATATACTCTTGTCTCCTTAACGCCAAACAAATGAACTCCAATGCATTTTGTTTGTTTGTTTGTTTGTTTTTCAAATCTGTTGAAAAAGTGATGGTTTGCAATGGAAAGAATGTGCAACCTGTGATGTTGTGCTGCTTGTTACAACTTTTTTTTAAGGTGACTTGCATTTCAAAGTCGTGAATAAAGGTGACGGTGCTTCATTGATTTTAACATTGTGTTGAATACTTGACTGATTCTGGTTGTAAAAACACCTTGGAATCATCTCATTTCTTGTGAAACTGTCTGCCAAAAACACTTCAGGTCTACATATCACTTCTTGGCAAGAGTCTTTCACCACTCACGCCGGCATAATCAGCCTGAGTGACTGGGCCTGTGGTTCATAGCCAGTATTCCAGATGTCTAGACTGATGTGCTTTTCAGTATTAGTTTTTATAGCACAGCCGGCAGAACCATCTCTGTGTACACATGTGGTAACTACATGTAAGAATTGAAAAGTTGTGATTTTCTGACTTGACTAGGCATGTGAATAATCCTCAAAGTTGAGAAGACTGCTTCTTGTTGGAATAAAATTGTATGCAGAGAAAAATACTTCTCAAAGCTGTGTTGAAACTGTATTGCCATTAGTTGTACAAGTTTGTATTAAAAATGTGGGTTTTTTCCCAAACGTAGATTATGATCTGGATAAAATGCCGTGTTGAAAGCCGGAAGTGGATTATAACAAGTCTTGAAGCTCACAATGTAATTCATAAATTGGCTCTATTTAGGCCGGAGACGCGTTGTCGTCACTTCCGGAGTTATTTGTAGAACTAGAAGCCACGTGCTTTCAGCCATGTTGGTAGGAGGCGAGCGCTGTCTGCTAAGCTGTGCTACGGGAGACGCGAAACCATGCCGACTTCTTGCTGCATGAAAAATTGTTTTAACAACCAACAAAAAGACAAATTAAGAGGAGTCAAACGCTCCTACTACTTTATACCATCAGAGAAAACCAATCAAGGTCCGATTGTGCACAGGGTGACCGAAGCTAGACGAAGAGGATGGAAAAAGAAGATTTACAGAATAGATCTGACCTTTCGAGACAAACACCCGGCGAGAATCAGCAGACATCTCCCACGAATCCTGCTACGAAGAATCGATAGACTTCCAAAGACCTATAATTCTTTAACTCTTCCAAAGTGTACGCCGATGTTCCGAGTACAACAATTAAATATGTCCATGGTACTCGTTGGCGGAGTGTTCCTCAATTCCGGATCAAGTTGGTCCTTCGTCAGCTGGGATGGATGGATGGATGGAGTTCTACGGCTTATCAGCCTTTGTAGGCTACGTAAGGCCACCGAGCACAAAAACCACTAGAATAGTTCCGAGTCAGCACAAATCAAGTCACGATGTACCTAGTTAATCGCCTCTTACGAATCGCGAAGGGAGACACGGTGGGTCAATTCTTACCCCCCCACCCCCGACCTACAGGGAGCGTCCGCTGGTATGGATCGAGCCCGCTGATCACCTCAATTTTGTTGAGGTAAAATCGACAGGGATCGGGCTTGCAAAAGTCAATGTAACGCGTTTTCTTCCTCACTGACATTACCTTAGAAAGAAAAATGTATCAACTAACTCTAATTATTTTAGATGTTGGCTTCTTGGCACAGCCAGCTTACCATGTCGGAGCAGATAATAGGTATGTGGACAAAAAAAACAACTTTGACAGATAACAATAAGACTTATATCACCTGAAAGAGCTTAAAAATACCTTTTCAGTGATATAAGTATCACTGCTGTAAGTTAATTAGTTTAAAAGTTATGATTTTTTAAATGAATAAATTAACGTGAAATTATTGAACCTTTTGTCTTAAGGAAACTTTTGTGATCAAATTGCTTGTCTCAAGAACAGAAATAGCCATAACTTTCTTAATTTTGAAGCTACATGAAAAACAAAGACATCTTCATAAAGGTTACAACAAAACCCAAAACAGTATATCAATTTTTGTTTTATTGAACAATTTATTAAGATTCAATTTGTGTATTACATAACAAATGTTCATATTCACAAAATGCGATTCCCCTTTCATACATGTCTAACATCTTTGAATCTAGTTTGCCACAGGAAAATTTAAACTGGACAAAGTTTACAACCAAAAAGAATGTTAAACAACATTTTCAGACATAATTTCTTAGATTTCATTCTTTGATTATGTAATCTGCTAATTGATTAGTGAACACTGATGTTACTCTCACTGAACAAGAAGCACAACAAAAACTATAGCAGCAACAACAAAATATAATTGTAAATGAATTCTTGAATATTCAGGTTAATGAAGAAAATAGAGTGTTGAAAAAAGTATTAAGATTCAATGTGTGCATTACATAACAAATGTTTGGGGCTTGTACATCTGATGGATTCATGGAAGTGATGGGGGGTCTGCAGAAGCCTCGACCGGAGGGGCTGCGGAAGGCTCGACCGGAGGGGCTGCGGAAGCCTCGACCGGAGGGGCTGCGGAAGGCTCGACCGGAGGGGCTGCAAGGGGCCTGATCGGAGGGTACAGTTTCACAAAAGCTGTAGCACACAGTTCCACAAAGTGGTCTCGATGAGAGAGAGAAGAATTGTACGTTGAGTATGCGTCAGTTGCCTTTGTTGTACAATTCATGATCTGGGCTTTGGTTGCACTGAAGCCAAATTTTTCGGAAATGCTGGCAATAGTTTTCATCAATGATTTGTTGTGATCCCAGTACAACAGCAAAACATGTCCGATCCTACAGACTGAAGTCTCCTCCGTCAGCTGATACGTCTTCGTCAGGTACTGGCGAGCCAGGGATGGTCTCACTGGTGGTGGGACACGTCTGCTTGTCTTCTTGCACTTCGGCATCCTGAACACTCACTGCCCCCTGAAAGCACAAGAAAAATATTCAATGCGCTGCGAGAAAGATAATCATAATGAAGCTAGTCTTGTACTGTATTTTGTTCACCAGGTTCTTCTAGATAATGTAAAAAACTAATAAATTTAGGTAACATGCTGGCTGACTTTCCAAAGTAAATGTAAAAAAATGCACAAATGCAAACATACCTTCTGGCTTCTTAGTATAATAAAGTATTCACTGGCGCACAGATGACGGATTCGACTTTCAAAACTCATTAACAACGATACTACTGCTAAAATCAATGTAACAACACATTTACAACAAAGAAACAAACGTCAATACACTATCTAATGCATTAATAACACACTGTATGATCGATGTAGCAGTATTTAGACCTTTGAATTTGCAGCCTTTCACGCCCTTTCGGCCTTTGTAACGTTTGTTCGCCAGTCATTCTCATATCTCACTCACGAAGTAAACGGCGACCCTCTTCAGTCAGTAAAATCTTTTTTTTCAACGCCATCAATTTTTTTTAATTTCACAGACTTGTTCATAAAGATACGATTAACTGCAGAAAGTTTGAGAAACCTGTGACACTTACGTTTGTAGAAAAACAGGTGTTTTGATGAGGGAGAACTTCAAAAACTTCGATCTCAGCTTCCACGGGACGGAAATCTTTCAAACTTGTACGGGCATGACGGGAAAAACGTGAACTACGTCACTGAAAAGACCGCATTCTCGCGCAACTTAAAATAGAGACGAGGGACGCAAAATAGTGCAAGTCAACACTGCCTCGAACCGAATCCTAGCAAAGACCCTCTCACAGCCTGTAGCAGCCAAAAGTTACTCCCGGCCAAAAGTTACTCCGGAAGTCATCGCAGAGTTATCTGCTCGGCTTTTTCTTTATGCGATTTACCGCTCCTGCACCTGTTCTTTGCATGGAATATATCCCGACAAACGACGCATTAGTTTCTTTACGAGTTTTTGTGTTTTTGGTGCATTTGTGTAGTTTAACACATAATATAGAGTTCAAAAAAGTTTTTCCCCGTGCAAAGCCGTCTCCGCTGCCGGAAATGATATGGGAGTCACCTCCCTGTAGTCTATTTGTAGTCTGGTTTTATAAAACGCGACCGTTGACTGACTTGGCACGCCCGGGGAGTTATGCTAAGATCCGGCCGCGTTAATAGATCTGCGTTTTGTGACAAACGTCTTGCTCGGCGGTACTGTACTCCATGCACCTTAACGGTGCGCGTGATTCGGGTGTAATCTTAAGCTAAACGACGTTCCGAATGTTTCCGACTTCGACCATTTCAGCAGCGCCAATAAACGTCGTTTAGCTTAAGATTACACCCGAATCACGCGCACCGTTAAGGTGCATGGAGTACAGTACCGCCGAGAAAGACGTTTGTCACAAAACGCAGATATATTTACGCGGCCGGATCTTAGCATAACTCACCGGGCGTGCAAAGTCAGTCAGGCGGAATGGCGGGTGCCGTCTCTTTTTAGAGTGGAATTCTCAGCACGTCCCGAGCAGATAACTCTGCCGCGTTAATATGTCTGCGATGACTTCCGGAGTAACTTTTGGCCGGGAGTAACTTTTGGCTGCTACACAGCCTGACACGAGCGCCGCGAGCGGAAGTACTAAACACCGCAATCCCCCGCAATCCCCCGCAATCTCCCGCAATCCCCTGAAATCCCCCGCTATCCCCCCCCAGTATGAGTTATTATAAGTATTTGTTTGTATTTTGGTTTTTGTTTGAACTGAATAAAAAAGTATTTTGAAGCAATTAACCCGAAGAATATCTCAGAGTTACATCCCTTAGAATACGTACACGATTGATGTGTGGTTTTTACTGTTTTTGTTAAGGAAATGGACCGAGAAAGCCGTGAGTCGAGTCGAGATGCATTCCGCTAGATTCACCTCCATACCGATAGTGAGAGTGATGATGATTTTGAAGATGCTTTATCAGATTTTGACCCAGAACCGACTCAATCTGACGAGGATAGGCCTTCGACTAGCGGTGTGCATCAGCTTCGATCTCGATCGAGAAGCCTTACAACTCGAAGTGGGCGTGGCAGACGAGCCAGCACAGGAAGGCGAAGCACATCATGCAGCTACAACCGATGTTGATGATGATGATGATGGATGGATTGAGGTGGATTACGGACAAATTGATGATGTTCCTACATTCACCGGTCAACGGGGTTTGAAAGTGACTGACTGTTCCTCGTAACCAAACACCGAATGATTACTTCGAACTTTTTGTTGATGACAGAATGGTTGATCTCATGGTGACTGAAACAAACAAATATGCTAATCACAGACTGCCACAGCGTGAAGAAATGAATAATTAAATTATAATTGATTGCAGGGAATTGCGGGGGATTTCAGGGGATTGCGGTTTTTAGTACTAAGTACTAAACACCGCAATCCCCCGCAATCCCCCCACAATATGACTTTTTATAAGTATTTGTTTGTTTTTTGTTTTTGTTTGAACTGAAAAAAAAGTATTTTACATTTTAGTTCATCTTGTTGTTGATTTGAGTGAGTGAGTGAGTGAGTGAGTGAGTGAGTGAGTGAGTGAGTGAGTGAGTGAGTGAGTGAGTGAGTGAGTGAGTGAGTGAGTGAGTGAGTGAGTGAGTGAGTGAGTGAGTGAGTGAGTGAGTGAGTGAGTGAGTGAGTGAGTGAGTGAGTGAGTGAGTGAGTGAGTGAGTAAGTGGAGTGAGTGAGTGAGTGAGTGAGTGAGTGAGTGAGTGAGTGAGTGAGTGAGTGGAGTGAGTGAGTGGAGTGAGTGAGGTGAGTGAGTGAGTGAGTGAGTGAGTGAGTGAGTGAGTGAGTGAGTGAGTGAGTGAGTGAGTGAGTGAGTGAGGTGAGTGAGTGAGTGAGTGAGTGAGTGAGTGAGTGAGTGAGTGAGTGAGTGAGGTGAGTGAGTGAGTGAGTGAGTGAGTGAGTGAGTGAGTGAGTGAGTGAGTGAGTGAGTGAGTGAGTGGAGTGAGTGAGTGAGTGAGTGAGTGAGTGAGTGAGTGAGTGAGTGAGTGAGTGAGTGAGTGAGTGAGTGAGTGAGTGAGTGAGTGATGTGAGTGAGTGAGTGAGTGAGTGAGTGAGTGAGTGAGTGAGTGAGTGAGTGAGTGAGTGAGTGAGTGAGTGAGTGAGTGAGTGAGTGAGTGAGTGAGTGAGTGAGTGAGTGAGTGAGTGAGTGAGTGAGTGAGTGAGTGAGTGAGTGAGTGAGTGAGTGAGTGAGTGAGTGAGTGAGTGAGTGAGTGAGTGAGTGAGTGAGTGAGTGAGTGAGTGAGTGAGTGAGTGAGTGAGTGAGTGAGTGATATATGAGTGATGATGATGAGTGATGTGATGATGATGATGATGATGCTGATGATGATGATGATGATGATGATGATGATGATGATGATGATGATGAAGACGACGACGACGATGATGATGATGATAATGACGTCACGCCTAAGTGAACGTCGGCTTACAGACGCTATACGCTATTGGTTTCAGACTGCCGCCAAACGCGAGAGACAATTTTCTACTTACGCGAGTATAAAGTCAACATCTCACCCAAAAGTGAAACGTTAGCATTCAAACACACAAATTATCAATCCTGTCATAATCCTGTCCTTTCGTGAACATAAACTTGTCACACACAAGACGTATGCAAAACCCAGGTAAACAAATCAAATACGCATACACTAAACATGAAGAAATGAATAATTAATTTTAGGGGATTGCGGGAGATTTCATGGGATTGCGGGGGATTGCGGGGGATTGCGGTGTTTAGTACTTAGTACTAAAAACCGCAATCCCCCGCAATCCCCTGAAATCCCCCGCAATCCCTCCGCAATATGAGTTTTTATAAGTATTTGTTTGTTTTTTGTTTTTTGTTTGAACTGAATACAGACTGCCGCCAAATGCGCGAGACAATTTTCTACTTACGCGAGTATAAACTCAACATCTCACCCAAAAGTGAAACGTTAGCATTCAAACACACAAATTATCAATCCTGTCATAATCCTGTCCTTTCGTGAACATAAACTTGTCACACTCAAGATGTATGCAAAACCCAGGTAAACAAATCAAATACGCATACACTAAACATGAAGAAATTAAGAATTAAATTTTATGAGATTGCGGGGGGATTGCGGTGTTTAGTACTTAGTACTAAAAACCGCAATCCCCTGAAATCCCCCGCAATTCCCTGCAATCAATTATAATTTAATTATTCATTTCTTCACGCTGTGGCAGTCTGTGATTAGCATATTTGTTTGTTTCAGTCACCATGAGATCAATCATTCTGTCATCAACAAAAAGTTCGAAGTAATCATTCGGTGTTTGGTTACGAGGAACAGTCACTTTCAAACCCCGTTGACCGGTGAATGTAGGAACATCATCAATTTGTCCGTAATCCACCTCAATCCATCCATCATCATCATCATCAACATTGGTTGTAGCTGCATGATGTGCTTCGCCTTCCTGTGCTGGCTCGTCTGCCACGCCCACTTCGAGTTGTAAGGCTTCTCGATCGAGATCGAAGCTGATGCACACCGCTCAGATTGAGTCGATTCTGGGTCAAAATCTGATAAAGCATCTTCAAAATCATCCTCACTCTCACTATCGCTATGGAGGTGAATCTAGCGGAATGCATCTCGACTCGACTCACGGCTTTCTCGGTCCATTTCCTTAACAAAAACAGTAAAAACCACACATCAATCGTGTACGTTTTCTAAGGGATGTAACTCTGAGATATTCTTCGGGTTGCTTCAAAATACTTTTTTATTCAGTTCAAACAAAAACCAAAAACCAAACAAATACTTATAATAACTCATATTGGGGGGGGGGGGGGGCGGGGGATTGGGGGGGATTGCGGGGGATTGCGGTGTTTAGTACTAAACACCGCAATCCCCCGCAATTCCCCGCATGTGTTCATTTCTTCATGTTTAGTGTATGCGTATTTGATTTGTTTACCTGGGTTTTGCATACATCTTGAGTGTGACAAGTTTATGTTCACGAAAGGACAGGATTATGACAGGATTGATAATTTGTGTGTTTGAATGCTCACGTTTCACTTTTGGGTGAGATGTTGAGTTTATACTCGCGTAAGTAGAATATTGTCTCGCGCTTTTGGCGGCAGTCTGTATTCAGTTCAAACAAAAAACAAAAAACAAACAAATACTTATAAAAGCTCATATTGCGGAGGGATTGCGGGGGATTTCAGGGGATTGCGGGGGATTGCGGTTTTTAGTACTAAGTACTAAACACCGCAATCCCCCGCAATCTCCCGCAATCCCCCGCAATCTCCCGCAATTCTTCATTTCTTCATGTTTAGTGCATGTATGCGTATTTGATTTGTTTACCTGGGTTTTGCATACATCTTGTGTGTGACAAGTTTATGTTCACGAAAGGACAGGATTATGACAGGATTGATAATTTGTGTGTTTGAATGATAACGTTTCACTTTTGGGTGAGATGTTGAGTTTATACTCGCGTAAGTAGAATATTGTCTCGCGCTTTTGGCGGCAGTCTGTATTCAGTTCAAACAAAAAACAAAAAACAAACAAATACTTATAAAAACTCATATTGCGGAGGGATTGCGGGGGATTTCAGGGGATTGCGGGGGATTGCGGTTTTTAGTACTAAGTACTAAACACCGCAATCCCCCGCAATCCCCCACAATCCCATGAAATCCCCCGTAATCCCCTGCAATCCCCTAAAATTTAATTCTTCATTTCTTCATGTTTAGTGTATGCGTATTTGATTTGTTTACCTGGGTTTTGCATACATCTTGAGTGTGACAAGTTTATGTTCACGAAAGGACAGGATTATGACAGGATTGATAATTTGTGTGTTTGAATGCTCACGTTTCACTTTTGGGTGAGATGTTGACTTTATACTCGCGTAAGTAGAAAATTGTCTCGCGCGTTTGGCGGCAGTCTGAAACCAATAGCGTAGCGTCTGTATGCCGACGTTCAATTATTCGTGACGTCATCATCATCATCATCATCGTCGTCGTCGTCGTCGTCATCATCATCATCATCATCATCATCATCATCATCATCATCATCATCATCATCATCATCATCATCATCATCATCATCATCATCATCATCATCATCCAACCAGCATAATTATATAGTCACTCACCCTCACTCACTCACTCACTCACTCACTCACTCACTCACTCACTCACTCACTCACTCACTCACTCACTCACTCACTCACTCACTCACTCACTCACTCACTCACTCACTCACTCACTCCTCACTCACTCACTCACTCACTCACTCACTCACTCACTCACTCACTCACTCACTCACTCACTCACTCACTCACTCACTCACTCACTCACTCACTCACTCACTCACTCACTCACTCACTCACTCACTCACTCACTCACTCACTCACTCACTCACTCACTCACTCACTCACTCACTCACTCACTCACTCACTCACTCACTCACTCACTCAAATCAACAACAAGATGAACTAAAATGTAAAATACTTTTTTTCAGTTCAAACAAAAACAAAAAACAAACAAATACTTATAAAAAGTCATATTGTGGGGGGATTGCGGGGGATTGCGGTGTTTAGTACTTAGTACTAAAAACCGCAATCCCCTGAAATCCCCCGCAATTCTCTGCAATCAATTATAATTTAATTATTCATTTCTTCACGCTGTGGCAGTCTGTGATTAGCATATTTGTTTGTTTCAGTCACCATGAGATCAACCATTCTGTCATCAACAAAAAGTTCGAAGTAATCATTCGGTGTTTGGTTACGAGGAACAGTCAGTCACTTTCAAACCCCGTTGACCGGTGAATGTAGGAACATCATCAATTTGTCCGTAATCCACCTCAATCCATCCATCATCATCATCATCAACATCGGTTGTAGCTGCATGATGTGCTTCGCCTTCCTGTGCTGGCTCGTCTGCCACGCCCACTTCGAGTTGTAAGGCTTCTCGATCGAGATCGAAGCTGATGCACACCGCTAGTCGAAGGCCTATCCTCGTCAGATTGAGTCGATTCTGGGTCAAAATCTGATAAAGCATCTTCAAAATCATCATCACTCTCACTATCGCTATCGAGGTGAATCTAGCGGAATGCATCTCGACTCGACTCACGGCTTTCTCGGTCCATTTCCTTAACAAAAACAGTAAAAACCACACATCAATCGTGTACTTTTTCTAAGGGATGTAACTCTGAGATATTCTTCGGGTTAATTGCTTCAAAATACTTTTTTATTCAGTTCAAACAAAAACCAAAATACAAATAAATACTTATAATAACTCATACTGGGGGGATTGCGGGGGATTGCGGGGGATTTCAGGGGATTGCGGGGGATTGCGGGGGATTGCGGGAGATTGCGGGGGATTGCGGGGGATTGCGGTGTTTAGTACTACCGGTGTACAGCAGTTCTCCCAAAACTAAAGGGAGGTAAGGCATTTCAGCACTCCTTAGCGTCCAGTGTGCTCGTCTGTCTGGGGGAGGGGCCGCTATTGCGGAGGGCATTGCGGAGGGCCGCTATTGCGAGATTTTTTCAACAAAAGTTCCTCAGGCAATTTTGATTCTTTTGTCCTAAAACGCATTAAAAAAACCATAAAATGTATGTTACTTTTCTTTCAACTTAGAAAAATTTTCGGGTTTTTTTCTATTGCGGGGGGCCGCTATTGCAGGATTTTTTAAAAGAAAAAAACCCGAAAATTTTTATAAGTTGAAAAAAAAAGTAACATACATTTTATGGTTTTTTAATGCGTTTTAGGACAAAAGAATCAAAATTGCCTGAGGAACTTTTGTTGAAAAAATCCCGCAATAGCGGCCCTCCGCAATAGCGGCCCTCCGCAATAGAGAGCCGACCCAGTCTGTCTGTACTTGGGGAATAAAATCTCTTCCTTTACATTTACAGGCTGAAGGACGAAGATTGCGGAATGACATTGTGAGAAGCAGTGCTGATATGATCATGAACGAGGGATGGGATTTTGCCGCGATTTTATCTTTCCCATCCAGAAGTGTGGACTCCCGTTTTTGTAGGAAAGGGTTGGGTTACATTCTGAAGCTTTAGCATGCACTAACATAATATTATGTGTGTGAATTATTTATTCCCAACTGAGTAGTATGGCACTTCAGCTGTCTTTGAAGCACTTTCATGATGTCACCTTGCATACTTTGGCCTGGCTTACCCCAGTAAAGGTGCCTCACACACACACACACACACACACACACACACACACACACACACACACACACACACACACACACACATGCTTAACAACTTTTCTCTGAAATTGGAAACATTTATAAACAATGCAGGACAAATTTTTGTAATTATTAAATAATGTGAACAAATGGAAGAGAAGAATGGCAGAAGCTGCTTTTTGCTGTACCACTAGGATCCATACAGCACTGAATGTAGCATTAGCTCACAAAGGAAGGGCCACTGATAATTTATGAGTGATCTGAACTGCTTGCACACACACACTAATAAAAATACACACACAAACACTCTCTCTCTCTAATGTGAATACAAAATACACACACACACACACGCACACACACACACACACACACACACACACACACACACACACACGCACACACACACAAACACACACGTACAAACACACACGTACACACACACACACACACACACACACACACACACACACACACACACACACACACACACGCACACACACACACACACACACACACACACACACACACAGAGGAAAAGGTCAAAGTGCTAGCTTTTATATTGTGCATTTCCAGCCATTGATGAGTGCTCAAACTGCACACCATTACCCCCTGGTCACTGGGCTGCTCTCATCATCACTCCAACACCATTGCCTTTCTGGAGGGCATGCAACCAGGCTGGGGGTCAACACACCAGGTCAACTGTCAAAACTCTTCCAGCTCAGCCCTCACAGGTACCCATTTTACTCCTGGGTGGGGACAGGCAATGTGAGTTAAACGTCTTGATCAAGGTTTCACCTGTGGGATTTGCACAGGTTGGAACACCAACCCACTAGCCGCAAGTGACTGCAGGTCATGCAAGCTAACCACATGTGAATGCACACAATTGAGCACAAACACACATACATACATACATACACACACACACACACATATATAAACACACACTCACTGTGCAATATGATAGCTCTTCTGGACGTGTTGACAGCCCTCGTTATTTGCAAGTGACATTTTCAATGTCTTTTACCTGCGAGATTGAAAAGAATGTTAATTTTGGTAACTGTCATTGCAGTTTTTGACCCACCAGCTCTTTGCACCATGTGTCAGTGTACAATATACCTGTATGTATGTATGTATGTATGTATGTATGTATGTATGTATGTATGTATGTATGTATGTATGTATGTATGTATGTATGTATGTATGTATGTATGTATGTATGTATGTATGTATGTATGTATGTATGAATGTATGTATGTATGTATGTATGTACGTACGTATGTATGTATGTATGTATGTATGTATGTATGCATGTCTGTATGTATGTATGTATGTATGTATGTATGTATGTATGTATGTATGTATGTATGTATGTATGTATGTATGTATGTATGTATGTATGTATGTATGTATGTATGTATGTATGTATGTATGTATGTATGTATGTATGTAAGTATGTATGTCTGCAGCCATGCATTGTATCAATGTGGGTGGAGATCCTCTGATGTGTACATCCTTATTATATCATTGCCACTCTTGCAGTTGGACTTCACTTAAGTGTTTGTGAAGTTAAAAGAAGTGTTATCAAATTCATGGGTGAAGAGAAATGTCGAGAAATAATGAGGGTATACATCATTAACATCTGATTGAAAGTAACTTGCCGAAAAGGAAAGTGACGGTAATCATGGATTGTTGTAAATACCTATTCTGGTGTTGTTTGTAACTAATGGTAATTGATACAAGGGAAAGACCAGAGTGGTTAACGCGTGAAATGATCTCATGGGCTG
>JAWQFJ010002110.1:5000-64000 GCA_034096865.1 Theodoxus fluviatilis | reverse complement strand
GTGTGTCTGCATGCAAATGTGCAAGTGTGTGCATGTTGGCATGTGTGTACATGTTTGTGTGTGCATCGTCACAAGGCTGTCAGGATGCCATACACAACTTGAACAAGGGCAGTTTTAGCTTCTACTATAGTAACAATCAGCAATATGTCGTCTAGATTGCTGACCTTTAACACTAACCAGTCTGACCATATTATGTGTGTGTGCATTTTGTGTGCCATCACAATGCTTAACACTGAGAGCAATACTGAATCACCTTGATAAATTTGCCAACAGCAACCATCAGCAACACGTCATTAAGACTGCTGATCTTCAGCACCAACTGGGGTGTGTGTGTGTATGTGTGTGTGTGTGTGTTCGTGTGTGTGTTTGTGTACCTGTGTGTGTACGTGTGTGTGTGTGTGCGTGTGTAAGGGGACATACATGAAGACCTTTCTGCATGTTTTCATCTAATTCTACATGTGCTTGTGTAATAATTTGTAAGGTGCATGTGTGTGTTGTAAACATAGGTGTCAAGTCTCACGTATTTTGCGTGAGTCTCACGCAATTTCAGTGATTTTCAAGTCTCACGGCGTGATACGAAAACCTCACGTATTTTTGCGTTTTAGTCAGACTGATTTTTTTTTAAAGGTTCGTCTGAGGACAGTGTGAAAGTGTACAAGCTTCGCGGTAAGTGCGCGATTTGCGGAAGTCAGGGGCCGGAAGTCGCTTCTCGCGCATGCGTAGTGTGCTACAACAAAGAGATTCAAAGCGCAATTAAGGCGTCATCTTCGAAACCGCCAGCGAAAAGGGCTCGGTATTCTTCGAAATACCAGTGTGAGTGGGAAACAGGCAAAGAGTTTCAGGGGCAGATCAGCAAGTCGGATGCAGGCTCTGATTTTGCTTACTGCAAGTCATGCAAACGGTCGGTAAAGGTATCGGCGTCGGGGCGATTTGACATAGTTCGCCACTTCGCATCTTCAAAGCACAAAGAAGCTTTTAAAAAAGCAACACAGCACATCCCTCTCGATGTTACATTCCGGAGGCAGGCTAACAACTTGGACCAAGGAAAGACCGTGTCTCGGTCAGAGATTTTCTTCTGCCAATTCCTTGCAAAACACAACCTGCCAGCGACAACCGCCGACCATTTCACCATTCTCATGAAAAGATGTTCCCTGACTCGAATGCGGCCCAAGCCTTCTCCTGTAAGAGGACCAAGGCAACACAAATCATCAAACGATGCCTGGCTACAGAATTGACAGCCCACCAGCCACAGAACACAAGTTCTTGCATGATGTTCGACAGTTCTACACAGCCTATGTCCAGAAAATGTTGAACAAGTTCCCATTTGGAGATGAGATCCTGGAACATCTTCAGGTCCTGGACCCCAGCAAGAGAGAGCAGCTGCCATACACTGACATTGTGACACTGGCAATGAAATTTGCTGATGATGTTGACCAGGAAGACCTGAAAGAGGAGTGGGAAGACTTTCAACTCCTGGGTGAGGGTGAGCTGGTACTTTTGGATCAGAATGGAAAAGCCAAAAAAATGGATGTTGTCTGGAAGGAGATCCTCACAATAAAAACACCTTTTGGAGAAGTTAGGTTCCCTCTACTTGGCAAAGTGTTGCCTGCTCTTCTGTGTCTGCCCCACAGCAACTCTGACAGTGAGAGAGTGTTCTCAATGGTGAGAAAGATCCACACAGATGCCAGAAGCAGTCTGGCTCCTGACACCCTGGCAGCTTTCTTGCAAGTGAAGATGAACGCTGATGAGTGTTGTCATGATTTCCGGATGACTTCCACAATGCACAAGAGAGCAAAGGCTTGTACTGAGGAGTACAACAAAGAACATCAATGACTGTGAGGTACTGTAGCATGATGTAAATAGAAAACTGAACATGTGAGTGAGGGGGAGCAGTGGATGTATATAGAGAACTGTCAGAACTGAACATGTGAGTGAGAAGGATCAGTGGATGTAAATAAAGAACTGTCAGAACTGAACTTGTGAGTGAGGGGGAGCAGTGGATGTAAATAAAGAACTGTCAGAACTGAACATGTGAGTGAGAAGGATCAGTGGATGTAAATAGAGAACTGTCAGAACTGAACTTATGAGTGAGGGGGAGCAGTGGATGTAAATAAAGAACTGTCAGAACTGAACTTGTGAGTGAGGGGGAGCAAAGCTGTGGATGTAAATAGAGAACTGAACATGGGAGTGAGAAGGATCAATGGATGTAAATAAAGAACTGTCAGAACTGAACTTGTGAGTGAGGGGGAGCAGTGGATGTAAATAGAGAACTGTCAGAACTGAACATGTGAGTGAGAAGGATCAGTGGATGTAAATAAAGAACTGTCAGAACTGAACTTGTGAGTGAGGGGAAGCAGAGGATGTAAATAAAGAACTGTCAGAACTGAACTTGTGAGTGAGGGGGAGCAGTGCTGTGGATGTAAATAGAGAACTGAACGTGTGAGTGAGAAGGATCAGTGGATGTAAATAGAGAACTGTCAGAACTGAACTTGTGAGTGAGGGGGAGCAGTGGATGTAAATAAATAACCGTCAGAACTGAACTTGTGAGTGAGGGGGAGCAGTGGATGTAAATAAAGAACTGTCAGAACTGAACTTGTGAGTGAGGGGGAGCAGTGCTGTGGATGTAAATAGAGAACTGAATATGTGAGTGAAAAGAAGCAATGGATGTAAATAGAGAACTGAACACACAACTAATGAGTAAGCCTAATGTGGAGCAGTGGATGTAAACCAAATGACTTAATGAGTGATGTACAGTACTATTTTATGTTAGCAGTATACATATGCTTGTGTAATAAAGAAAACCCCCCACATATTTTGCCGTTTTCACGGGTTTTGTTTCATTGCCGCGCGAATCTCATGACAAAGTGATCAATCTCATGACAAATCATGCAAAATCTCATGACAAAACACTAAAAGTACTTGACACCTATGTGTAAAGGTTCTAGATCGTTTGAGAAGATCGTAGTGCAATTGGGCTGTTCTGTGTTTACATCAGCCTCTCCGTTAACCGTTGCCGGGTCAAGTGGTTGAGTGGGGCTAAATTTGTCTTGGCTGTGTCACATGACATAGGTCGTGCCACAGCTCGAGCTTGAGAGTACATTCAACGCTGTTCTGGAAATCTCTGGAACTTGTGTTGGGGACACTCGAGAGAACACGAGGAGATACGACAGAGTTAAGGTGAGAGCTTTACTAGAGGATAAACGAGTCCTCCTTTGTAAGGAGTGAGTCCTCTGCGGTACTGCGCGTAGAGTGACGTTATGACGATGCTGTTTACTGTCACCGCTGTGTATCGACCAGTGCGTGAATAAAGTTTATAGAAAACGACCACCAGTGTTTGTGAACTTTGACTTCCTGGCGCAAGCTAGGAGAACCCCCGTACAACAGGACATTGCGAAGAGAAGAGTGCAACATGTCAGTTAGGCACCAGTGCATTGCTGTTGAGCTCTTGTTTGTGCATCTGCTTGTGTATAGTTGAATGTGTATCTGCCCCTGTGTGTGTGTGTGTGCAAACTTACGTGTGCATGCATCCATGTGTGTTTGTGTGCTTTATGCATGTTGGTGGGACACTCAACACTCTTTATTGGCCTTTTCAGTCCCCTAAATTTCCATGGCATAAAAATAAGAAGTCATATTACGTCTTAAATGGCGTTTCGTGATTAACGTTCCCCCCTAGATGCAATTGCAGTGCATTGTTTTTAATCGCGTTTCGAGTTACGACAAGTCTTGACTTTACTTTGATTCAATATTTTGGGTGATATGTTCCGATTGTAATGGGCCGGTGGCCTACACAATAAATATTTTGTTCGTTTGTGATAGAGTATAAGCAAGCCACTATGTGTTTCAACTTCTTCAATCAAACTGCACCACACACACTCAAAGAAATTCTCACTGTCTACACCCTGCTAGAAATAAGCGTTCAGCTGCAGACACCAAAACGGTAAATGTCCCCCGTCCCAAAAAACAACAAGGACAGCGAGCTTTTTCTTACATCGGCCCTTTAACGTGGAATAGCCTACCTTTCCCTGTCCGTCACTCTGATTCCATGTTCCAGTTCAAAACCTCCCTTAAGACACACCTGTTCCGGTCAGTCTTTCCCGACGAGCAGTGAGGTGCTTCACAAGGCGCCTCTTTTATGTTTCATGTTTTGTTTATTGCCTGCTGTTAAGTAGTTGTATTGTATTTAACTCTTTTTTGTTTCAACTGTACAGTGTGCGAGTGTTGGAATGCTTTATATGAGTGTGGACTTTTCATTGTAAACGCCATGAGCTTGCCTATTGGGGAAGGTATGTGCGTATAAGTAATCTGTATTATTATTATTATTATCATACACACACACACACACTGTCAAGGCCAAGTACAGTGAGTAGTTAACTAAACGCATACTGATACCTTGGATATCTCCCACAGCCACCATCCAGAGTTAAAACACAAACACAGCAGATAACAAATCAACAATTTAATAAGACACTCCACCGTCCAAGCACAAATCCCCAACACTCCTCCACCAAAGCACAATTCAGCTCCCCTCTGCCAAAACAAATCAACATTCCTCCGTCAAATCACCAACACTTCTCCTCCAAAGCACACATTTAACATCCCCCCATCAAAGCACAAATCACCAACACTTCTCCTCCAAAGCACACATTAACATCCCCCCATCAAAGCACAAATCACCAACACTTCTCCTCCAAAGCACACATTTAACATCCCCCCATCAAAGCACAAATCACCAACACCTCTCCTCCATCAAAGCACACATTAACATCCCCCCCATCGAAGCACAAATCACCAACACTTCTCCTCCAAAGCACAATTAGAATCCCCCCATCAAAGCACAAATCACCAACACTTCTCCTCCAAAGCACACATTAACATCCCCCCATCAAAGCACAAATCTCCAAACTTCCACTGTCACTGCACAAGCCATAACTCCTTCACCGCCACTGCATGAACCACAAACCCTTCATTGTCCAAACACTAATGACCATCACTCCTCCGCCAACGTACAAATCAAAACTCTGTCAAAACACAACATTGCAAACATTTCACCAACCTTCCACAGTGACTGCACAAATCACAAACCCTTCACTGTTCAAGCATAAAATGACCCTTCCACATTCCCATAAAAACCGCTGGCGCTGAACCTCCAGGTTTTGGCATTAAAAAGCCCCCAATAAAGCTGTGAGGGCCTTCAGTAAACCTGGAGGGATAAAAAATCGAATACAGGACGTTTCGTACCATAGTCGTTGTGTACCTCATTTAGTCGATTCGTACCTTTTCTACCCTAACCCTAAATCTAACCCTAACTCTAACCCTCACCCTAACTCTAACCATAGCCCTAAAGGGTACGAAACGACTAGGTACAAAATGCCCAGGATAACGACCCACATCGTAAAAAATAATTCTTTCTCCTTTACCAGTGTTCTCAAATTCAGTGTTCGTCATTAAACAGCTTCAAAAAAAGAATTGACACGATGTTCAAAGACTACATGTACTGTGATGATGTTGGCCACCCGCTGTTGCCACGTATACCACTCTCTGCCACTCATAAGCCACCGGAAGAAAAGTATAGAGAATAGGCACGACATTTTAAGATCGTTAGAACTAGGGTAGTAAAAAGTGAGAGTAGCCATAAGTACTGATCAAAAGATCAGATAAAGGCCTCGTGGCCTAAGACATCTGAGGACATATCTATCTAAATTAATTCTCCTATAAACTGTCCTCGCAAATGACGTCACGTTATTGATGACGTCGCACATGTTGGAATTTCGCCATTCCATCAAATTGCCTACCTCCCCAGGTGTTTCGAAATTCTTCTCCTGGCATATAGGATCAAAATTGTACTTGCAAATGACGTCATGCTATTAATGACGTCAAATTTGGCTATTCCGTCAATTGTCATTTCAATAATTTTTAGAGAGGTGCTTCGATTATACGACCTTAAAAAAACACTTTCTCTTCAAGCTTCGATTCTGAAAATTTGATACATTCAATCGGACCTAACTTCCAGTTAGTGTGCAAAATGTCAAGGAAATCCGTCCAGTAGTTTTTGAGATATAAGCCGTGAGGTCGGGACAGACACACACACAGACAGACAGACAGATAAAGTCTGTAGGACCTCCAGTAAACCTGGAGGGATAAAACCCCTGGTTAAATACCTCACTACTGGCCAAATTCTCCTGAAAAGTGTACACCACAGATCAACCTTGCACAGAATGAACAATTGCATTTACTAATACGAATTCCATGTGCTCTACACATAAAGTTGCACAACAAGCAAGCACTAGACCAGCCTAACCAACACGCCCCAAGCCGGCATGGCCACCACCAGTCACACAGGTCACACCGGTCCAGACAGACCGTGACAGCCCAGAGGCCTGTGTCCACAAGCATGCTGTGACTCTCACTCAAACATGCATTCATCTGAGCATAGAGTAAGACATATACCATGAGTAAATGATCATTCCATGGACCATGTCAATGAAAAAGCTTTCAAAGGAAGAATTACTGCAACAGATTAACAAGAAGGGCAAAGCCCACACGACTCCCATGCTGAGAGGTTGTGTTGTGAACTATGTACAGAGGTTGTGCAACTCAACTCAGCGACAGAGCGGGGGCAGTAGTGACAAAATACTGAAACGAATGACAGTTATGTGAACTTATGTGTTTGTGTTGTGAAAAGCACCTTTACATTCCTTCACCCAAGTCCACTGATGCTACTGCCATACATCGCAGTAGACATCCCAGGGAAACGGCGCCACCATATCGATTTGTTTTCATGAAGGCGCCGCATTAAGCCTTGTTTACTGACCAGTTAGTTTGGCGCCTGTGGCGCCACATATGGATATGAAATCAGGCAGGTGCCTATGGCACCTTTACCTGGTCTGGTCATGATATATAAGTTTGGAGCCTATAAGCTTGGAGCCTGCGGCACTACCATCTAGATTTGTTTTCATGGATTTGTTTCCATGCAATTGCCTGCGACGCCTTTACATGGCCTTGTTTACTGACCAATTTGGTCACATTTCATACAGGTCAAAGTGACCTTGATGATATGTGTCCAAATGTGACTCATGATGAAAGTATGACATGTGCCCCACACAATTATAAAGTTTGAAACAGTTATCTTTCATAGTTCAGGGTCAAGGTCACTTCACAATATGTATACAATCCAACTTTGAAGAGCTCCTGTTACCTTAACCTTGAAGCATTAGGTCAACCAAGCTGGTATCAAAAGATAGAGCTTACTTTGCCCTATATACCAAATATAGGTCAGATATCCAATGTCAAAAACTTCAGAGAAAACTGGGAAAATGTGAAAAATGACTGTTTTTTAAACATTTATGGCCCAGGGTTCGTACAGGTTTTTAGATACAAAATTCCATGACTTTTCCATGACTTTCCATGACCTTCAACAACATTTTCCATGACCTAGCGTACTGTGATACATGACAATTTAAAAGAGAAAAGTGTATGGCGCACGACCAAACTCACGCACAATACACCCGTTGTAAAAAAATTTCTAATTCTTGTTATTATTTTTACAGCAGATTGATTCAAAAACTGACAAATGCAGAAAATTTTGAAACAAGTACTCCTTAAAATGATGATACTTTTGTCCCAAATTGTCTGGTGCTTCAACGATTAACGCACGCTGAATGTGGTGATCGAGCACAAACAGGTGGAAAATTTCCGCCTATTTTCTCCTTTCAAGCGCACAATCCGGGCGCTAGACAAAAAGTAGATTCATCGTACATTAACATCGAATATAGCGTTGGAAGGGGGAAATCTTGTAGAATCCGAGGGTGTCTGTACGAAAGCGGGAGTGAGCAAATTTTTACAAAATGTCCGATGACGTTCGAACTTTCATCCATAACTCGACTCGTCTTTCGATTTTCACCGGAAGTTCAAACATACACCGAACGAAAGAGCAATCTTTCCTCTAATGAGTAGTAAAGGTTCAACTTGATCAAATGAGAAACTTCGACGGACGAGTGTTTAGAAGAGACCAACCCGAGTCACGAAATGCAAACTCCGTCGAGCCACCGCGAGTCGGTAGTGGCGGAGGGTGTTTTTTTTACGTAATCGGCTTGTATGTTCTCAGCGGAAATAAGACGGATTAACACAAAACTACACGACACATGTTCTTGAAACCTTCTGCTTCATAAACAACTTTCATTCTTGTTTTTATTCACAATATTTTGTGGATTGTCCACAATTAGCCATGAAAGTGAAGTGGTATTGCCGAGTGCATTTTGGCTAGTACTGTAGTAGCGCAAAGATTTGATACAAAATACCATGGAATCCTACCACTAGTTAAAAAAAATTAGACAACTCAGAAAGACTTTCATCTTTCATGTTACATTGGTATTTTGTGTTATTGATATGTGCGAATCCTAGAAAAAGTGGATTCTATCGAACCGACGGCCACTTCCGGTCTGATGAAATTTCTTCGAACATCGCGTGCGGCGTCTATTTAGCACTCGCTGAAGGTCCCGAGTTCTACAATACTTTTTCCAATATGTGCAAAATATTGCAATAAATATCTTCCTATCTGATTGTTCTAGCATAAACTGAAACAAAAACCTCAATAAACTAACCAATTTCAGCTGATTTGTCCGTCAAAATCGCATCTGCGCCGTCACGCTCTTACTCGCCATGAATCATTGTGTGATTTTGACGGTCATGCTATTTACCAAAATGGCGCTAATGTCTTCGAAATGGCTTAGAAATGAGCATATATATCGTTATCCCCTTCTTGAATATGATATATTTAAGCTATTCTAATTAAACCAGAACTATATTTGACCAAATTACGTTAGAAACAGCAACATTTTGAAACAGACACGCGGTCGCCATTTCGATCCAGCGCCAAATGGTAAATAGCAAAATCGGACATGGATATCCAGCTGTTTCTTCTGAAGTTCAGCATTCAGGGACTCATCAAAGAGCAGCACCAGAGAATCAGAAGACCGGGCCTTTGCCTTGAGCATGTCTAAGAAATGTGGCCCCAGACCAAAAGTTATCAAGTACCGGGCTTTGCTTTCACTCAAAGAAACTACAATGGGAAGAAGGATAACTTCCTCATTGGGCATGCTTAGAAATGAGAATGGCTAAATATGAGTTATTCCCCTTTGCTGCATGCTGACCAGGCCGTCTCCTGCTTTGTTATGACTAGTACAGTCGATCTTTCTCATGTTGTGACTTGCTTTATTTTCACATTTTCGGTATTTAAAACAGCAAACACACACACACACACACACACACACACACACACACACATACACTGAAGAAGTTTCCATTCTGATTCGGTTATTTTATTTGGTGCTATATGTTTGCTTCACATTGTTTCTTTTTTACATTGCTTGAGGTATCCCAATTCGCTAAACACATCCATAATGCATGCATGGCTCATTCGAAAGAGGGCAACAGAACAACTGATGCCCAATAGCAATAAATACTGCACAACTGAACAATAAATAGCAATAAATGATGACAGTGCCAAGTTTTTAAGTACAAAGTGAAATCATGTGACTGGACAAAGGCACAATTACAAAATACAAATAAATAAAATCGAGGCCCATTTTAAATTAAGTTCTCAGCTCATGGGGGAAGCATAAGGTGACCCTAGAAACCGAAATTAGGAGATCTCCCGCCCCTAGGGCAGACTAAAAAAAAAGGGGGGGGGGGCGGCTAATTTGTGAAATAGTATAAAAGGAATCAAAAACTGTATACATGTATTTAGTTAATACCCCAAAAATTGTATAGTATATACGATGTCAGACCCTAAAGAAAGTTAGTTAGTCATTGCTTAGACAAAACAAAACAAAATAGTCTGTTTACGGTATCCCGACCAACCCTATTTTGTCCCCGCCGATCCTAGACTTTTTTTTCTGGCATTTGGAGAAAAAGAAAAAGAAAAAAAAATCAATTTTGTTCCTGTTTTTTCGCAAAATAAGTTAAAAAGATGGTTATAAAAAAAAATTAAGAAAAGCCGACCGACCTCTTTTTTTGTGCCTATGTTAATGTAAACAGACTAAAAGGTACATCACAAACAACACACCAGGGATGATACTATTTAATTTTGATCATAATTTTTATATTTTTAATTTTCAGAGCTTGTTTTTGTACGGAGAGAGTTGGCAATTGTTTATCACATTCTCTCATCTCATTGACTCTCCTTCGGCTCCTTGGTAACATGCGTTCCCATCTCTGCCAGGATTGGACAGGCATAAATGGCAAAATAGCTCGCATACAAAAGAAATTCTGGATCCCAAATTCCTAAAACAAAACATACATAGTACATAACATCAATAGCAATACAATGTAGTTTCTTTGATAACATCTAGTGAGTCAGTAGTCCGTACAAAACAGCATTTTACAAGTTACTTTCATGATGGCACTTACTTTACACACTTCAATCTTCACCCCTTCTGATCACACCCATAATATGTGTTCAATGAGAGGATTGGTTCCTCATGGCTGACCAAGACAAAATAAGTCATCATCCATTTTGTGATAACAAATTTCAGTTGCACAAGAAACATACAGTCAATTCTTACATCAGCCTCAAACTTGTCATTACTTAACCTGCATTTAATAGTGTGCTTCTTTGGTTTGCAACAACCTAAACCCAATAAATAACTAACCTTCGGTGGTGGATTTGGCACTGCAAACAATGTTGGGACAGCATTCCACACAAGTGATCCCCTCTCTGCAGGATTGTTGTACTGGTTGGCCTCAAAGTGCTCAGTACAAAGCTTGAGGCCTTGAACATCAGCTGGCTGCAGCTTTTCAAAATCCTCTCGCCTTGTGAATTGCATCCATATTCTGCACCTAGTTTGACAATAAAAACAACTGTGTTATTGTTAAACTAAGCAAAAAGGAAAGACAAAAAAAGCTAAATCAGATCTTCAGTCTGCAAGAAGAAAGAAAAAAATTATATATAAATCACAATGGTCACTGAGAGAGAGGATTTAGGGCCAACAATAGAGTTCCGACTTGTCTTCGAAACCGAAAAATTCTAGCTTGCCCAAGAAACACCCCCAGCCCAAAATCGCTTACGGATACACCAGTACAAACAGGAGAAGATAAAAACATGCTTTGCAAAATTGTGTTATTTCATTGTGTACGTACGTAATTGTGATCACAATCATTGACAATCTGATCACACGGGCATGATTATGATTGAAAGGAATCGCCTTGTCAGCTTGTGAAATGGCATCCATTCTAAATCTAACGCTCTGCCTAAACGCAAAACGGATGAGTGATGTACCTTTGTACTGTAGTTTTCCCGTAAGCAAGGTTTGATAAAGGATTCAGCAAATATGCCCACGGGTAGTTTGTCATCAAGTGTAAACTGTTGTTTTGTACTGACTGCTGACTCACACTCACAGTCGTAAGTACTCGCTGACGCTGTAGATCTAGTCTACTGAGTTAGTTGACTCGAGCCATTGCATTCTCATTCTGAAGAAGGTAAACCTGATGAAATAATCACTGCACAACCCACCTTTTTTCTTCTTTAGGGAACTTGTGGAAAGTTTTCCCGAAGCAGCTCTGTTTGTAACGGGCGTTCTTGCAACCAAGAGCCGAGCAAAAATCACCACCGCCTCGCACGCGATCGGCCATTTTGTTTTCGCCGCCAGCATGTGACTAGGGACGATAACCCACAAACACTTTTTCGCATTTTCTTCGCAAGTTCCACGTCTTCTTTATGTACAGTGTTTGTTTCACTCAAGGCAAACTTGGAGGCGATGACACTGTCGGGAAGCATGCGATGGAACAGCTCGTTCATTCCTTTGGTACTGGAGAATGAGAAGTGGGAGATGACCATTTTCAAAGTCCACAAAATTTCTGCTTTCAGTGTGTCCTCTGTTGTCAAGAAAGTGTCAATCCCAGTAGATCTACTGCCACTGCCAGTTTCGACCGGCGTAGCAGCGCCAGCTGGAACCACCACCTTTGAAGCACTCTCTGTCTCAGCATTTTTTGCAGTTTGAACAAAATCTGATATTCGTGTTTGACGTTTGCTCTTTTCTTCTTGGTGTTTTTTAGCACGCGCCTGGTGCGCGACACCTTTCATGTGGCTTTTCAACGCTGCCGCTTCCATGTTGGATACAGCAAAGTCTTTTTCACAAAATCGGCACTTTGCCATCCCATCCACTCTCGCTCGCATGACCCACTCACGGTATTCAGGGTCTCCTGTCCAAGAGTCTTGAAAGCGACACTTTCCAGGCATGATGATAATCTGATTCTCAAAGAAACACTGCACCACAAACAATACAAGCTCTTTTCACTCTGTCCTCGCTTGAACCAACTGACCGGACCGGCGTGGAAATGAAACGAGGTCACCTAGCCAAAGAAACAATCAGGAAGCAGAAGGCACACGAGCCTTCAGAATTAACCAATGGCATGCAAGGGCACGTTTTCCTGACGTGCTCAGCGTTTAAAATTAGATTGAGAGTATCGCGCGAAGCACAGCCTAGAAAACGTTTTTTTTTTCTTCTTTTTTTTCTTTCTTAAATTCCATGACTTTCCATGACCTAAGTTGAAATTCCATGACTTTCCAGGCCTGGAAAATGAAAAATCAAATTCCATGACTTTCCAGGTTTTCCATGACCTGTACGAACCCTGCTCACAGGTACACATTTTTTTACTACTCAACCACTAAAGGAAATCTTTAGTAAACATACAAAACAAACACATTTCTGATTCAATAATTTTATTTCATATTCAGATCTACAGAAGAAAATAATCCAGCATCAACAGTATCAATCTCAAGCTTGGGCAAAGTACAATGATTTTCTGCACAGGGGCATTTTCTTCATGGAGGCAAAAATTGTCCTTGATTTGACACAAGCAGTGCTGTGTGAAAATATGAAAATCAGTACTTCATTCCAGTTGGAGGAGGGGAGGGAAAGGGAGGAAAAATGTATGGCAAATTGAACATGGCTTAAAATTCAGTTCTTATTGTGAAATAGCAGTGATACCATCAATGTGTAAAAATCACACAATAGCTTCAACACATCAAGAACTTTTTTTCTCCATTTGACATGAAATGGATACCAAATATAATTTCTATTCACTGGCTCTATAAGGACACTACACCAATGGTAACACATACAAGACAACCCAGCATGATTTAAGCATCACAAGACCCCCTCCCACTACAGTCCTTGGAGCAACTCAAATGACAAGTGCAGCATGCAGACAAGCAACACTACATCAGCTGGAGTTCAGAAATGCAGTTTCTTACAGAGGTGAAATTTCTAAATTGTAGACGCATTGATTACTAATGCAATGATTTGAAATTGGTACAGATGAAGGAGAGGCTCGGGTCTGTAACTCTGGGATGAAATGAAAAGAGGAAAACACCTATAGAGGAAAAAGTAGAAATCCTTGCATCAAATACTGCCTGAAATGAAAGGACTACAAAATTGACCACGTATCAGTTCCAGACATAATTTGCTTTTAACACCAATAGCAAATATATTCTCAGTTGAGTTTCAACTGAGTATTTCATCGTTACACATACATCTGATCAGATGCACATTCACAGCAGACAAAAGCATTCACACCTAAATGTGCCTAGTAACTCAATAAACACATCATCTCAATGCACACACAAGAGTCATCTCAAAAGGACTGTAGCTTCAATGTTGAAGTGGTCCCATGGATCCTCATCATCTCTACACACTTCCTTTAAAGACTGCCCTACACAGCCAAACAATTGCACCCAAGTTCCTTGTGCAAACCCTGCCTAGCTCCAACCCAGTCACTCATCACTAGCAATAAGCCCCAGCCCCATGGAACCCAGTCACTCATCACTAGCAATAAGCCCCAGCCCCATGGAACCCAGTCACTCATCACTAGCAAGCCAAGTCCTGCAGATCCTGGAGTAAGAATGCAATGGTGCAACGTCATCTTCACCCAAGAGGACAGGACAATACTGAATGATGAATACTTTGCTCTGGGGCACGCACATTCACTTTAGAACAAAAATGAAGTTATTAAAAATTTTCCTTTTACAGTAGGATTTATGGAGAAAATCCTGCAGCCAATTCCCCTGCACTAAAGAACCGTGTCAGCATTGATCACAGACACTCCACCTGTTACATGTTCATTACTAGTGCTCATCAAGTCCACAGCTTTTAGAAAAACAGAAGCAAGCACCATTGTCTATCACTCGTCTTGCAACCAACTTGTCATGATCAATTTCAAGAAGTCTAAGAGGAGAGAAACCCCGAATCATCCTCCCTTATCAAAAGAAAAAAACCCTATCCAGTCATTACCACTCATGGGCATCACAGTAATGAAAGCACTCTTGCACTGCACACCTGCCTCTTGTTTATTCCTTTTTGGCATCACTATAGTCTACACATTCCTTGGTGAAATTGAAAGCTTGACAAGTGTCCAATTAAGTCAGAAAATATCCCGTAAGTGGTGCACACTGATAAGGTACAATAGTGTCTCACACAGGGAATTTCCATATTGCCACATGAGCAAAGTACATGTCCAGTCACCTTCCTGCAGCAGGGAGTCTGGAGGAGCCCAGAGTTCTCTTCAACCACAGCAGATGCTTCAACACCACCAAGCTGCCTGTGGTCTCTGCCATCACAGGGAGGCAGCAGCTCGTTCCAGTCTCTTACTCCTTGTCACTGTCCTCCTCTTCCTCTTCTCCATCCTTGTATCTGGGCAGAGTGGGTGAGTATTTGGGGGTTGTAGGGGTGTAGGTAGGGGAGGTGGGGGAGTATCGAGGGGAAGTGGGAGTGTAGGTGGGAGAGGTGGGAGAGTACTTTGGACTGGTGGGGGAGTAGGTGGGAGAGGCAGGGCTGTATCTGGGCGAAGTGGCCGAGTAGGTGGGAGATGCAGGCGAGTATTGTGGAGACGAGGGTGAGTACTGTGGAGAGCTGGGGCTGTACTCCGGAGAAGTGGGACTGTACCTTGGAGAGGTGGGTGTGTAGGTGGGAGAGGTGGGGGAGTACTTGGGACTTGAGGGGGAGTAGCTTGGGCTTGTTGGAGAGTACTTGGGGGAGGTGGGAGTGTACTGTGGGGAAGAAGGGGAGTACGAGGGGGATGTGGGGGAATAGGAAGGCGAGGTGGGGGAGTACTTGGGACTGGAGGGCGAGTAGGATGGGCTGCTGGGGCTGTAGCTTGGAGAGCTGGGCGAGTAGCTGGGGCTTGTTGGGGAGTAGCTGGGCGAGGAAGGGGAGAAGTTGGGGGAACTGGGGGAATAGCTTGGGGAGGTGGGGGAGTAGCTGGGGCTGGTGGGGGAGTAGCTGGGGCTGGTGGGACTGTAGCTGGGACTGGTGGGACTGTAGCTTGGGCTTGTTGGGGAGTACGAGGGAGACGTTGGGGAGTAGCTAGGGCTGGTGGGAGAGTAGCTGGGGCTGGTGGGACTGTAGGAAGGAGATGTCGGCGAGTAGGATGGAGATGTTGGCGAGTAGGAAGGAGAGGTGGGAGAGTAGCTTGGACTGGTAGGACTGTAGGATGGGGAGGTGGGAGAGTAGGAGGGGGAGGTGGGGGAGTATGAGGGAGATGTTGGGGAGTAGCTGGGACTGGTAGGACTGTAGGATGGGGAGGTGGGAGAGTAGGAGGGGGAGGTGGGGCTGTACTTGGGGGAGGTTGGGGAGTAGCCAGGACTGGTGGGAGAGTAGGATGGAGAAGTGGGGGAGTAGCCAGGACTCTGAGGGGTCATGGCTGGAGAGGCAGGCATGTAGCTGGGGGAAGTGGGAGAGTAGGAGGGGGACATGGCGCCCCGAGGGCTGGGGATGTAGGGGCTGGCAGGTGACCCGGGGCTGCCGGGCTGGGGGGACCAGGCAGGGCTGTAGCCCGGACTGTAGCCGCTCTCACTGGCAGCAGATGGGGAGAAGCCAGCAGCCCCTGGGGTCATGCCACTGCCCAGGCCAGGCGACCAGGCGCCGTGATAGGCAGGCGTCACACCCTGGTTCCAAGGAGTCATCTGGGGGGACATGCCTGCTGCTGGGCTGGCCATGCCTGGGAAGGTGCCGGTGCCAATGCCTGGAAAGAAAATCGGGCGATTCAGCCACAGGCCTCAAAGACTCGTGAAATGCATTCATGGTGCGTTTAGCACAACGTGTGCACAAATTCATGATATATAACCAAAATGAACACTTTCAAGAACCATGTTGATCATCATTTGCATAATTGACAATGCAATTTGATGGATGATGTGATCGAGTCTTAAAAGTGTCAAGATGGGGGGGGGGGGGGGGCCGAGAGCTGGACCATCAGTCAAGGGACTGCAGTGGACTAGAGTGATGCCTACCTCCCAGAGCTCCAGCGCCAATGCTCTGTGGAATTTCCATGGCCTCCTTGCACTTCTCAGCATCCAGCAGCAGGTCGAAGCATCCGGTGCCGATCTTGGCCAGCTGTCCCAGCATTACATTCTCAGACACACCCTTCACTGGATCCACCTCAGAATGGGCAGCTGCCTCCATGAGAATGTCCACCTGAAACAGACAGGTACCAGTTGTTCTGGAGCTCCATGTTCAGTTGGTCTGCCAAATCTTCATTTCTCTAGTAGAGCAGAGGGGCGACTCCAGGAAGTGTCTATGTGGCTGCTGATCAATCCTGCATGTCTGACTAGTGAAACATCAGCTAACTCAGGGGGTCTGTTTGTGGCCGTCATAGTGATATGTAGGCATCCAATAACAGCCATTCAAATGTAAATCTGATACTTAGCCCAATAATACAGCCCATCTAGTAAGATCAGAGACTAAAGCTGTTAATCTAAAGATAGTGATAGCAAAAATACACAGAATCAATGGAAACAAAGCTGCTAATGCCAATTCATTCACCATCTGCACTTTGGATGTGAAGTCGCCAAGGTGTGAAGTAATCATGAGCACAAGGAACAACTCAGTGTACCTTCAGAAAAAAATTAGAGTGTCTTAGGAGAAATCATAAGACTTCATACAGTGTGTTGACATCATTAGGTACACTCACCAGATCTTCACTTGCATCAGAAAACCTGACCAGCATGACAAAAGCTGACCAAGACATTCTCACAAGACAGACATAACACTACATCCTCTACTTCTTTACGACAGCAAAGCTACCACATCGCGCCTCAACAAGCCTTCCAATGGAGTCATCAGATTCCTGACAACTGAAGCCAGGCAGCAGCCCCAGACTCTGCAAGCCCACCATCAGCAGGCAACTCCAGGGTTACCAGCACTCAAGCCCAGGACTCACCGTCTCCTCGAAGGAGCACCTGGCCAGCGCCCCTGTCTCCTGCCGGTTGATGCCGTGGCGGGTGATGGCCATCAGGTGACCCTTGGCTGTCATCACGTCACACAGCAAGGCCAGGTGGCGGTAGTTGACATAGGAGCCATCAAAAGAGATGACGTGGTTCATCTCCTTCTCAATGGCCTTCCGCACAGCTTCGATGCCCAGCGTCTGGGGAAAGAATTGAGCAGTCATCTTCATGGGCGAATGGCTTTTTGGGATGCAACTCTGTGGCATGATGGCAGAGTGCATTTGCTGTTCTTTTACTAAATAAAGTGATTCTAGCCTTCAAAGAAACTATTTCAAAACTTGTCCATTACTTTTCCCATTATTAAAAAAAAAGAAGTTATAACAGTTTCTCATACAAATATGTGCAAATACACAATTGTTTTGAAGTGCTACAGATGCCTGGCTTCTCCCGTTCACAGTACTGGACAGTGGAATGCAGGTTTGGCAACTCCAGCCCAATGGCATTGCACTCAGGCAAGAAAATGAAGGATGCAGGCCATATTAGGGAGAGTGATCACTTGCAAGCCAATTGGCACAATTGAAAAAACTTCCACTGATGCATAAATTTCACTACTTTTTCATGACTTATTAGTTTTGGCCCAAATTTCTTTACTTTTCAAGGCCTTTGAAAATATTTTGCAAATATATAAAGTTTTCCAGGTTTTCAATGACCACTGGAACCCTGCTAGGTTTAGACAATGCAACAAGCTTGTTTATCATTTGTTAACCTGTAAAGGGTGAAATGTTTTGATCAATTTTGCAGCCTTTTCTGTGGGCCTGTGTCTAAGCTTGACTTTTAAGGCCAAAATCAACAACTACATAGGCAAGAAAATGCTTTCAGGGTAATGCAGAGGCAACAACCTCAGTGAAATTTGAAGTGTGAGCAATTCTGTTTATCATGGTATCTTCAGAAAAATTAGAGTGATAAAAAATCACGGTGCATCAGGGATGGTTTGTCATCATTAGATAACCATGGTGGAATAGCTTGAACACTTGGCATTTTCAGCGATATGAACTTTCTCATCACAACAACACAAGCTGTCCACTAAGCACATAATTACTACGAAATGAAATCAGAAGGAGACTCACAGCAAACACCTCCACGATGTCGTTGGTGTAGGTTCGTCGGGGATCGACATCTCTCTCAGCCAGGACCTTCATCAGGGCAGAACCGTCAGTTTCCAAAATCCACTCCCCAATGGCCTGGAACTCGCCTTCCGCTGTGATCACTATCCTCTTCTTCTCATCTACGGTAGGCAGATGCATGTACACCTGCACAGCAAAGCAAATCATCATTACCATCCACTAAAATCCGATTCAGAATGCACAACGTGATGGGGAAAAGCACCTTCATAATCATTTGCAAAAATGACAATAAACATCCCAGTAATATCGACTTGGAACAAGAGGAATGAATTTACAGTAATACTTCGCCAATAATTCATCACTGAATTTGCTCCAAAAAGAGAAGAATTTCCTTGTCTCCCCCGACCCACTCACTAAGTCCTCTGGAATTGCCCAACATTGGAAATGGCCTCAGTGCCACACTGCAGGACTCTTGTAATAAACCATCAAATTTGCAACATCTTTCCTTCCCCCAAATTAGTCCTCAGGAATGACCCCTGACCTTGGCAATGGCATCAATGCCCTGAAGTGGCATATCCGAGAGCAGGTTGGCTTCGATGCAACGAAGGAACACATCATCCTCCATCTTGTCCACTACTTCCTCCTCCTGAAATACACCAACATAGAATGTATGCAGGGGCACACATAACATAGAATGTATGCAGGGGCACACATAACATAGAATGTATGCAGGGGCGCACATAACATAGAATGTATGCAGGGGCGCACACCAACATAGAATGTATGCAGGGATGCACACCAACATAGCATGTATGCAGGCACACACCAACATAGAATGTATGCAGGGGCATACACCAACATAGAATGTATGCAGAGGCGCACACCATGAAGATGCAAGCAAAAAACCTGAAGTCAACTCTAGTAAGCAGGACATTATAATGAGTACACACAAGAGTAATTGGAGAACTCAAAAGCATTTACTTCTTTACATGTGAAATAACTTTGCTCAGTCCATGTTAATGACGCACTGAAAGACAAGTGAAATTCTGCAAAGATGGCAATGAAGATGTAGTCTTGTATGTCAAACTGAAGCATGTAACATTCCGTGAACCTCCCACCTGTCACTAGAAATTTCACTGTCCATTAAATGAGCATCACTCACTTCAGAAAAGCAACATCATGCAAGTGCCAAAACACTACAACCTTAATTTCATGGAGAAGCTTAGTTTGTGGAAAATATGTGCCTTCAGAAAAAAATTAGAGTGTCTCACAAACTTGATCATGGCTGATCATATCAGTGTGTTCACATCATCAGGCACAATCTGGCTGTGCCTACCAGCCATTATTTATCAACAAGACGTGACAGTAATTACTCCAGGAAGGGTAATTAAGCAGTCATTATCACAACAATGAGAAATTCTTCTCCTCCAAGAAACAATGGTAATTTGGCAGTCGCCTTAAATAAGTAATCTTGCAATTAATTTATTTTTTTAAATAGTCTCATTCTCCAATCACAACACTTGGACTCACATCAGTTGACTTATTTTCATCAGCCGACATGATGCGGATTCTAAGAACCAGTTTGTCAGCATTGTCGTCGTTGAAGATACAGTTGAGGTCATCACCAAAACCTGAAAAGCAGGAACCACAAAGCAGTTAGGTCAAGCAAGCACCAACAGAAACTTGCACACAAGAAACAACTCTCATGCTCTCTGTGTCCCCTCTGGTCAGCAACTCTACCACAGCACAGCAGTCCTCATATAAAGGTGCTCTTTTTCATCGTGACTCTTCCACCCATTGATGGATGCTCGAACAGCACACATTTACCCCCTGGTCATTGGGCTACCTACCTCTTTATATGGATCCAACACCATCTCAACTCCCTGGGGGCATGCAACCAGGCTGCAGATGGAAGTGCTAAAGTCAGCTTTCACAATTTTCCAGCTCAGCCCTCACAGGTACCCGTTTTTCTCCTGGGTGGGGAGAAGCAATGGGAGTCAAGCACCTTGCTCAAGGATGCGACTCCAGAATCCTCGCAGCTTCGAACCCTACACCCACTAGCCGCAAGTGACTGCAGGTCAAGCGTGCTAACCACTCAGCCATGGAATAGTGTATAAATGGCAGTACAAGCTGTATGTAAGCTACTCTATGTGTAACTGAGCTTCAGCCTTGCAGCTTCAAGTTCCTTGGTCCAGGATGCATTATCTCACTTCTGGAAACAAAATTGTCACAGTAGGAGACAAATCTTTCTTCTGATTGATAAGTATGTTTCTGAAAGAGAAGTGAACACACCCATTTGCCTCACACCTGCAATGGTCACAGACGCCAAGCTGGCAGCTCCAGCCCCCACGTACCGGCAGTGATCTTCTCCGAGATGGCATCCATGGTCAGCTTCTTGTCCGTCATGCGCTTGCGGTCCAGCTCAATGCGCAGCAGCCAGGGTGAGATGCGGGAGGCATCCACATCAGGCATCTCGTAGTAGATGCTCACCCACTCCTGGTCTTCGCTGATGACCGAGTTCATGGGGTCAGGGTCATAGTAGATGGCTGTATTGGCAGTCACCTTTCTAAGCGTTGTGTGCTCCAGTCGGCAAAGCACATCCTGAGATAAGTAAAAAAAGTGTTTTCATGAGGTTAATCTTTCTTTGGCACCTTGAGTATGCCAATTTTTATGAATTCCATCCTTACCAACAATCGAAATTCTGCAACTAGCAAGGCATCTGAAGTCTATGAGCATAACCCTCAAAATGATTTGCTAAATGCTTTTAACCATTATCGCCCAACAGTCATCAGCAGGTACGTGGGGTCATGCCTTGTACACTGTCCTGATGGCAACACCTTTCTGGGTTTCTATGAACCCAGTTGAGACATTATTAAAATTAGTATTGAGACTAGACACTTCAACCTCCATACACTGTCAGAGTCAATATAAACCGTCATGAACTATGGCTCTATGTGCCATCAATGGAAGTAAACAGGCTCCGCAACATTCCCAAAGCGAAAAAAGTTAGAGTGACCTACACATACATCATGGGAATTCACAAAACCACTTCATCACTGGGAATGCTCTGTGCAACAGCTTCAGAACAAGGGCAGAGATCACAACATAAATAAAATGTCTATCCTTTACCAGGTCTTGCAACAAAATTCCATGCTAATTGGACAATCTTCACTAGTAAAATCATGACTACAAAATCCTAATAATGATAACTCCTGCCAACAATCCCATCCCCTGCCCCTTCTAGACATCAGGAGACAACGGCTGCATCTTGCTAATCAATTCTACTTGATTATCCAAGTGTCTACATCTTGCTAATTATTTCTACGTGTCTACCCAAGTGTCAACATCAGTGTGTATACATACATCAGAAGACAACGGCTGCATCTTGCTAATCAATTCTACTTCATTATTCAAGTATCTACATCTTGCTAATCAATTCTACGTGACTACCCAAGTGTCTGTATCAGTGTGTATACATTAGGGCCCGTATCCAGAACAGCGATTTATCTTGTTAACACTCAATTTATCCCCTAACCCCGAGTTATCTTGATCGGTTAGATAAGGTACACTCGTCAGAGGATCCTAGGTTGCGCTTTGCTATATGTGACCAGCCACGACAAAACCAGTGCTAAGTCGCGCGCCACTATTTTGCGCTACGACTGAAAAAAGGCAGGGAGGGTCACTCTGGGTGATTTTCACTTTTTGATGAAAATAGATTCTACATGGTTCAAACTATCATGCCAGTAAAGGAAACATTTTGAAGAATTATATTTTGATGGCAAAATAAAGACTTTTGTGTTATGTATTGTTTCAAAAGCTCCCTGTAATTAGCGTTAATTGCCTCATTTTAGCCGCAATAAACACACCTAAACCCTTGCAGAATCCCTTCATGTTATATACCGTTAGAAAGGCCGCTCTCTCGGCATTCCCGCTCTGTGGATGTCGAAGAAAAATAAGGTCAGCTATTTTTGGAAACGGAGTTTGAAATACCGCTGCTAAGGTGTTTAATGTCTGAAGAGAGTAAATCTTCTGAGACCGTTTTTTCAAAATGACCGCTGCTTCAGTACCCAACTTGAAATGCCTGTAACTCCTATTCTAATTAACTCACACTGTTCATTCTTATATCAAAACAAACAGAAATGAATGCAGAATTCAAAAGTATTAAAACCCCATTTTGTCCAAAAATGGACTTGGCACTGGTTTTGTCGTGGCTGGTCACATATATACTGGTTTCCAGCCAAGGGAGAGCGGAACAGACAGTTGGAATCGTCTGAGTTTAGAGATAAATTGGGGTTAAAATAAATCGCCGTTCTGGATACGGGCCCAGGAATCAATGACTGCATCTTGCTAATCAATTCTACGCGACTACCCAAGTATATATATCTGTGTGTATACATCAGGAAACAGACTGCATTTGGGGTTAAAATAAATCGCCGTTCTGGATACAGGCCCAGGAATCAATGACTGCATCTTGCTAATCAATTCTACGCGACTACCCAAGTATATATATCTGTGTGTATACATCAGGAGACTGACTGCATCTTGCTAATCAATTCTACGTGACTACCCAGGTAGCAACATCAGTGTGAAATAGTGAAACAGCTAACATTTCAAAAGGTAATGAACCTTAAAACCAGATTCTCATTACGTTATCCTTTCTCACAACATTTCCAGTTCTATCAAGGGGGAAATGCTGCCTCCAAAATGTGACTGCAAATACCCGCATGTTGACATCTAACTTCATGACAAGGTACCGACATGCCCTCAGAGAAAAAAGTTAGAGTGACTTACTTTTGAACATCAAGATTCAATCAGTTCAGAAGATCATCATTGGGCATGTTCAGCACTGTCAACTACTCTAGAGCAATATCAGGATTAGGCATGTCCTACAAAACATAGGACTGCACAATAAAGGCTTGTCCTACTAAACATAGGACTGCGAAAAATGGGCATACCCTACAAAATGTAGGACTGCAAAATATAGGTGTATCCTACAAAATGTAGGAGTGTAAAAACGTGCCTGGGTTTCAGATTACATATGAGTAGTTTGTTCCACTTAGCACAATCTGGATCTACCTTGGCTTTCTCGGCATCTCTGGCGGCCTGGCCCAGCAGGTAGACCGTCAGGGATGGAGTCTTGGGTTTCTTGGAGACGTTGATGATTTCCTTCAGACGAGGCACACCAAGGGTGACGTTCTTGGCAGACACGCCGGCGTAGTGGAAGGTGTTCAGCGTCATCTGGGTGGCTGGCTCTCCCAGGGACTGAGCTGCCAGGGCTCCCACCATCTCCCCAGGATTCACCTGCAAGGAGTTCAGAGAAAAATACATAGTAATTGGGGCATTCACAGATCCCTTCACGTTTGAAGGGCGCACAGTAACATACCTACCACCAGGGTCTCAAAGAACACATGCTTGGTAGATAATGATCATTTTAATGTCTCAAACACGAAAGAAAAATTTTGATCATGTTCTTATCATCACATCTGCACACCATCACTAACGTCAAATGAAATTATTTAAATTCATTCAATCCACTTCATTATTTCATCAAAATTACTCCCTCTTGTAGGTGAGGATGGATGGATGGTGTTTTACGACCTATCAGCCTGTGTAGGCTATGTAAGGCCATTAAGCACAACAATCACTAGAACAGTTTAGAGTACACGCAGATCAAGTCACGATGTCCCTAGTTATTCGCCTCTTACGAATTGCATAGGGAAACGCGGTGGGTCAATTCTTACCCCGAACCCACAGGGGGATGTAGGTGAGGAAAAGCAGTGGCAAAACATTCCAAGTGCAAAGAAAATGGGCCAAAGGCAGTCTGCCTGCCCCCTTACCTGAGCATGCTGGAACCGAGTCTCAATTTCTCCAATGACCCAGTCAAAGGCCGCAATGTCCAGGCTGAACTCCTCTGACACACGCTTGGTGCAAAGAGTGGATCGGATGAGGATCTTCATCAGGATGGTGGCGTTCTCGTTGGCCTGCTTGCTGAGGATGTCCTCGCCTGGCACCACCACCAGTTTCTTGCACAGGTTCCTCACACCTGTCACAGGAAGAATGTGGCACGGGATTAGAGCGTCATTTAGAATGCATGGGTAAATGCCATGTATGATCATGCTCGAGTCTTTGGTGGGTGCATTGCTGGTTCTTTCAGGTTCACGCCCTCATCCTTCACAATGCTGGTGCTGAACTAAGCTGTGGAACTTCACTCACTCTTAGGAAATGAGGAAATAAGAATATTCGAGACTCCTTACACTAGGAACAAATCTGGAATCCAGCCACTTATGTACACCCATTCACTGCTGATTTACAATGTATCACAATTAAGCTTCCTACCAAGGCAATTTTTTTCTTCGTTTGATTTTTCACCACATCCAATACACTTTGGTGACGATTCATAGCCCATGCATGCTGCACAGAAATGTGCACTGCTACAGGCAGTAGGACATACCCAAAGACCATGTCAGTACTCACTCTGGATGACTGTCACTGGGTTCAGGTTCTTGGGCCTCCTGGTGTTGATGCGGAAGATCTTCTGTGCATTCCAGATCAACCTCTGCAGGTTGCAAGGCAACACGATCTTACTGTCGCCTGTGGGGAAGATGGCACGCAGGCTCTCTCTGTCTACGTTCAGTTGCTTCCATTCCTCATCCAGCTCTGCCATGTGGGCACCATTGGACGACATCTCCTTCACAATGTCCTCCTCCAGCGTGCGCCGTAGCACCCTGCATGAAGAGCAGCGAGGATGCCAACATGCATCTACATGATCGACCTAACAAAACTTACTGAATCTTTCAAGCCCCTTATGCAATGCAAACTGCTTGCAAAAGAAAACGTATTCACGGCTTTCCCTACCCTGACAGTTCATGGAGAATCCACCTTGCACATGCATTCAATAAAATCCATCCAGCCCTGGGTTGTCGTGAAAATGTTAACAAAATCAAGCCAACCATTTCAATGCATTCCCTTCATTCACAATGGTAATGCTCTGCTTCCAGCTGAGCCACAATAGCTCCTGTTATAGGCTGCTCGTGACATTATCAGAAAATCTGGTACAGAGGACATCAACCTCAACTACATGAAACTAAATACACTTATTCAAGTTGACATTGTCCTACATTGTCCTGCATGCACACTCAAGAAAACACACACAAACACAAGCACATGCTCACTCCCTTTCTGAATTGACCAGCTACAGGGATTTCAGACTGCCATCTCTTTACCTTTCGTTGGAGGGGTCAAAGCGGAACTGCTTCTCAAAGGCGCGGTTGGAGGGCTTGAGGGTGGGCAGGGATTGGAACTCCACCCAGACTGCGTCCAGCCCATCCTCGCCATAGCGCAGCTGCACCAGCTGCTCCACCTGGTTACGGATGGTGCCATCGTACTTCACCATGACGCTCTCCATAGCCTTGATCAGACGACGCTGGATGTAGCCTGCAACACACCAACCCCAGTGTGAGGACATCAAGTATGTGGGGCATCTTTCTAAACATGGACCATGTTCATGATACAATGTTCACCTAGCAACATTCCTACTATGACCAAGTTATCAGCTATATATGTGAGAAAATGTACATATGCTTACTCAGTTACTGTGCCATTATCAATTGCACAGTCTAAGGCAACAAAATATAGGTGAAGAATAGATGCAAAGTGTACCTTCAGAAAAAAATTAGAGTGTCTTGGGATTAATCACAGAATTCATTCTGGGAGTTGGCATCATTAGGTACACTCGCTGCTTCACGGAAAGGACTTCACGTCTTAGAAAAATGGACATGTATAAATTCACTTCAGTGAAACCCCCGACTAGAACTTACAAGATTAATTATGCCGACACAGGAAATGCTTCCTAGTTTAGAATGAGAATAAAGCTGTAGTGCTCACCTATCCTGCAGATTACAATCCATCAAAGTCTAGTGAAGTGGAATGAAGAGAAATGTCAATTGCACACATCAGTTCTAACATGTCTAGATGAATACCTTGGAACAAACAACAGTTGACAGAAAGACTTCACTGACTGCTAACCTGTCTCAGCAGTCTTGACGGCTGTGTCAATAAGACCCTCACGCCCTCCCATGGCATGGAAGAAGAACTCGGTGGGGGTCAGCCCTGCCAAGTACGAGTTCTCCACAAAGCCTCTGGACTCGGGACCGTAGTCGTCCTTGATGAAGTGGGGCAGAGTTCGGTAGCGAAAGCCGAAGGGGATTCGCTTACCCTCAACGTTCTGCTGACCCACACAGGCAATGACCTGGAGGAAATTGAACAGGTTGCTTCGTACATCCAGGTTCCAAAAGTCAGAAATGAGCGACTCGTTACAGTATTCCTCACACCACACTGCACAGGGATAGATAGCATCCAGAACACTCACATTTACCAGTTCCATAGAAACTGAACTCAAAATAATTATGGAGGCTTATTTCACCACACTGGAAGTGCAGTAAAAAAAAGTGAAGAAGGTTATGGGTATGAACTGGAGGACACCATTCAGAGGGTGTCAGTCCCTCTTGGGGTGGCAACACCACACACCTGAGAGATGTTGATTTTGGATCCCTTGGATCCGGCCACCACCATAGCTTTGAAGTTGTTGAACTCGGACAGGGACTTCTGGGCCTTGCTACCTGTCTTGTCTCGGGCATCGTTCAGGATTCTGTTGACCTGGAAAAGGACACACTCATGAGGTCAACATAAATGTTCAGATAAAAAATTTAAAATTATGGTGATGACAACAACAGCATTTGTCAGCTATGAATAATGATTAGTTTCAGGGAGAGCAGACCTTTCAGAAAAAATATTTTCAGATCAATACTGACACTGGAAAGTGACTGCATCTGCCAAATTGCCACCAACAATTTTAGGGCTGAAGATGATGTACAGAGAGATACATAGCACTGCTCTCACCTGGTTCTCAAAGGTCTGGCGCAGAGTGTTGCCAGGAGTGGCCTGCAGCTCATCGTTGTGGGCCTTCTCAATGACGTCTATCACCTCAGACTGTAGAGAAAAACAACTTGCATTAGATTTATGTGGTCACCTCTCCAATATCAAGAGTCAAACTTGCATGTTAAAATAAAAGAAAAAAAGAAAGAGAAAAGCACTCTCAGATCTGTACAGACATGCACTACAGTTAAGGGGGCACATGGCGTAGAAAATGGGGGTATCAGAAAAAAATTCATTGCTCAGCAACTGTTTTAGCTATCTTAATGAAACTTTGCACACAATACAAACACACAACAAGGATAATTCACATCAATTTTTATTGTTCTAGATTGAATAGTTTTTGTTATATAACACAATCACTGAAAAAATGCACGTTACAATTTTTGACCCCCTACCAAACTACAAGGATCACACTTTATAGGATCAGCAATGGTTATGTACAAAGAAGATGACCTATATTGTGCTATAAAACATTATAAATGTATTTATAACACTTACAAATATTTTTGGTGATGAGTGGCATTTACACATGAAAAAACGCTGCCGGCATGTGTAAATGCCACTCATCACCAAAAATATTTGTAAGTGTTATAAATACATTTATAATGTTTTATAGCACAATATAGGTCTTCTTCTTTGTACATAACCATTGCTGATCCTATAAAGTGTGATCCTTGTAGTTTGGTAGGGGGTCAAAAATTGTAACGTGCATTTTTCCAGTGATTGTGTTATATAACAAAAACTATTCAATCTAGAACAATAAAAATTGATGTGAATTATCCTTGTTGTGTGTTTGTATTGTGTGCAAAGTTTCATTAAGATAGCTAAAACAGTTGCTGAGCAATGAATTTTTTTCTGATACCCCCATTTTCTACGCCATGTGCCCCCTTAAAAATAAAAAAGAGAAAAATAAAGATTCAATCTTGCATCAGGTGCATGAATTTACCTCTCCAATATCAAGTTCACTTGTAAAGTGAAGTGTTACCAAGGTCAGGTTTCATTCATATTTAACTCTAAAGGTCCTGTAAGTCATTCGTGTGTTTCATTCCCCAGTCCTGCAAGGATTATGCAATTTGTAGAAAAAAATCAGTCAAGTAACAGTCACGTGGGGAGGTGGCTATGGGTGGTACAGGATTGAGCAGGGTGGGCAGTAATGGGTGGTATATCACCATTCCAAGGCACACAGCATGAGAAAATCATATGCCAAAATAATTTCCCTTCAAACTTGAGCAGCTGAAAACATTTTCGATCTTTCAGCATTAGATGCAGTAGGCAACACCACTAGGAAGGCATTACTTGTACAGTTTACTACTGTGAGCCACTGCCTGTCTGCACGGCGTCAGAAAGCTGCAGGAAGCCAAACAGAACTGGAAAGAGTCTCACCTTGGCCTTCTTGATGGTCTCCTGGATTTCCAGGTAGGTCTGAGGGTCGGCAATGGTGTCTCCAATACCAATGCTGTGACCCTCCAGGAGAAGCCAGTTGTTCACCACGGTCTGAATGTTGCCATACAGCAATCCAGCTGCCTCAAAGCCCATCTCCATGTACACGATATGGGCCAGGGAGCCGGAGGAGGTTCCCAGAGTCTTTTTACAGAGGATGCCACTCAGCAGGACTGAATCCTCAATCAGTACCTGCAGCAGCAAGATCAAGCCCTCAACATTACCAGCAAGTCCAAACACTAAAAAGCAAAAAAAGGGGGAAAAATACCTGCATGCTGTTTTATCTACCCTGACCTATGAGAACTTGGGGAATCCAGTCTTTAGATATAAAAAGTGTTTTCCAAGAAAGTTTGCTTCGTGTTTAATCTGGTCTCTCCTGAACAGAAACAAAAGAGTTCATGCCAACCTCCTGACCTTATTTTAATGCCATGTTACCGTAACTCACTGGAGTCGTGGCTAAATATTGTGATCGTTCTCCGGGATCGTAAGTTTTTCATGCATTTTCAAAAATATAATAAAGATACAAAGGCATAAGATAACAATACAAATTATAAATCAAATGAAAGCTTGTTTTGTACTCTTTACATTCAAAGAACGATCTAAGGGATTAAAATTGCTAATTATGAATTACACACCATAGAATTGAGTGTGTACATGCACAAAAATGAAAAAGTAGAAAAAAAATCAGTTCACTAGCTGTTATGGGAAGCTTACAAGCGTCTAGAAAATGAAAAACTTTAAATGTCAATATCCAAGTAAAGCAAATGTGTGTAAACATTTAGTACAGACAAATACAAGCATATGGAGGCTAGCAATCAACCAAATCAAAGTATTTGTTCATAGAATTGGAAGATCAAACGTTTTGCAGTACGCTTTCCCACCTTTTTGTCAACATACACACCACATGCACAATAGTTACGATTCCGATCCCCGTTCGAAAATATGTACGAAAGGGAGGTAAATCTGCTTGCAAATTTCTTCAGCTAAATAGGCTAACAAGATTTACCTTCCTTAGACCGTTATAGGGAAAGGGAGAAATTTGCGATTGCATCGCAAACAATCTCGCAGGACTCTGGCAGGAGGACGCCTATTGCGATATTTCTTGCGATACGACTCCAGTGAGTTAACCAATTTATTTTTGGCCTTACAGTGGACATCTTCATTCCATCTTGGTCTGCTGATGAGTTACTTGACAGTAAGTATGATAATGGTATCTGAATAGCAGGGCCATGTATGTTGGAAGGGATCAACTTAAAGACTGCCACACCTCGCATTCACCTGCCCAAGGGGCAGTGCCTCTATGCCAGGTAAGCTCCTCAGCTTCATACAAAAGCATCATCCACAGGTCTGAGACGTCTACAGACTGCACTTGAAGCAAGTGCATTACTATTGAAAATAAGGTTTTTCCAGTGCTCGGCATCTCTACTGTGGAATGGTCCGTCTTTGACAATAGATCAGAAACAGAGCAGTCTTTTGAAACTGGCAATATTAAAATATTGGCACATACATAGTCTTCAAAAAGAGCATCTATTCTCAAAGATGAAACATTTTGTACCTTCTAAGACAAGTCATATCACAGAGCACAACAGCTTCTTGTGCCAACACCCTGACCCAGATAGGCCAGTGTATCATGGTGTTACAAGCACACCACTGCCTGTCAAAGAGAGATGATTGTCACTAACTGTACATGCAGAGTATCAAAAGCACACATGTTCAGATTCCCACCACTATGAAGATGAACTGCTGTTCAGTCTGACCTTGGTGTCTCCAGGAGAGATCCACTTGTAGGGCCCCTTGTCCTCCTCATCAGGGTGGGTGCTGTGTGTGCGGATGCAGTTGACACGGCCAGGAATGATCAGGGAAAATAGCTGCTTGCCTGTCCACAGAGGCTGGGGCTTCAGGATGGCGGGGATGGGCATGAATCCATTCCAACAAGGCAGGAACATCAACAGGTTCATCATCTGGGTCTGCAGAACATGCAAGCAAGGGTGCACATAAAATCTGGGACTCACAAATATTTCCATAACATGAATGTTCCAACATGCTTTGCATTCCTATAACAGTACTTTCAGAAAAAAAATTAGAGTGACTGTTTGTATATCATTGTATTTCAAATAAGAAATTTCATCATCAGGTGTGAAAAATAATTTTAAAAAATGCAACCTGGTCGGCTGCGGTTGATGACCTCAACTGACATCAAGCCTGCTTAGTTTCTAGACGTGAAAAGTTCATACTTAAGTAGGGCAGCATCAATCTAACAGGTTACTTCTTCCCAAAGCTAAATTGAGAATTTGTACACTTTTTCACAATTCTAATAACTTTACCTAGGCCAGCCAGCTTTATATAGGTCTGATGGTTGCCTTTGGAACTATGCACTGTCCTCTCTCTCACACTCACAGTGCATCATTATTATGCTCTTCATCATCACCCGAGCCTCGTCTACTCCTTACTCTGTCTAGAAAGACGTCGCGCTTGGTCATCTTTCGGACAGCTGTGAGGGTGTCCTGCACAATGCCCATGACGGGGCGGTTGGACTGTGGGGTGATGATCATTCTAGGCACCAGGGCCAGGTTCATGATCTCAGCCTTTGTCTCCAGGGACTGAGGCAGGTGGAGGTTCATCTCGTCTCCATCAAAGTCGGCATTGTAGGGGGTGGTCACACTGCAATAATAGAGCATGATTTTGACTGCACTTGGGGGCATCTGAGCTCAAGTTCAGCAGTGTGGATTCTCAGTGAACAAGCACTGTGGTGGAATCTCTGACATGGAAGATGCATCATAACCAATATCGACATCAGAGCTAGAGGACTACTCAAATGGCTTTCATTTTGCTTGCATTGCCTGTGAATGACACTAAGTCTTTAACCACATGTTGAATAATTGTGCATTAGTATACCAATCTTTGGAGAAAAAAATTCAAGTGATGAAATTTCAACACCAAAAAACCCCCACACCAATTCATCCCAGGATGGATGGACGGATAGCGTTTAACGGCCTTTCAGCTTTTGTAGGCTATGTAAGACCATTAAGCATGGAAATCACCAAAACAGCTCACAGTAGACGGAAATAGACACGGTGTCCCTCATTATTCGCCTCTTACAAATCGAATAAGGAGACGCGGAGGGTCAATTCTTACCCTGAACCCACAGGGGGATTCATCACAGGATAAAATTAACTCATAGCCAACACAGGCTAATCAGGCATGCCGTACTCTCATTACGCACCATTTTCAGCTCTTTGAAAAAAAGAAGCAAGAATAAAAGTATTTAACTTAAAGACAAACAGTTTGCATCACTTGAAAAGTGAATACAAGTTCTTTCCAAGTTGAGTCAATTCTAACTAAAGTGATAAGACAACAAATCATGCAAATACAGAACACAACCGATGTAATTTTCATGATCAGCAGTTTTTTTCCACCTTATTCACATTAATTTTCTCTGATTTCAACAGTGATAGAGGCCGTTTAGTAGGATAAGTTGACAAGATAAAACCCACCTCAATGACTGCTGATAAAGGAAAAAAATCCAGAAAAGTTTCCAATTCTACACTACAGCATGAACTACAAGAACAGAACTACTAGTTGAGGGGGCACAAACAAGATGCGTCACATATACTTTTATTGGACTGACCTTCAGCTATTTCTGGTCGAATTTGCAAGGGAAGTGACTCCAGCATAACTAAATGATGGCTCTAGCTATTTCCGTAAGAGTTATGTCCCTTAGACCAGTAGTTTTCATATGGTGAATTTTTAAAGTTGCTCCGCAAGGATCCATGCATTGTCATGAGGGATGGATGATGATGGATGAATGGTGTTTTACGGCCTATCCGCCTTCGTAGGCTATATAAGGCCAGTAAGCACGAAAATCACTTGAACAGTTTATAGTAAACACAAATAGAGTAACTGTGTCCCTAGTTATTCGCCTCTTACGAATCGCATAGGGAGACACGGTGGGTCAATTCTTACCCCGAACCCACAGGGGGATTGTCATGAGGGAACGCCAAGGCGCCGCAACTATATCTTGTGGCGCGGGTGGAATGAGTTAAACAAGGAATCAAGAAAACAACTAGTATGACATCCGACACTTGTCTTCCAGAAGATCTGTGCAAGTCCATCCATGAATTTACCCATGCATCATATGCATGTAATATGCACACACATACATGAGCAAGTCAGCATTCCAAGCTTCAAGTGTGGATCTGCTATTCAAGAACACAACTTGAAATAACACAAAGATAGAGCAATGCCCCAGACTAAAAAATGTATTGGAGCTTGGCTCCTCTCTCACTTCCCCGCCCCCTTGAGGCCGAGTGCAATCACCTGAGGTTCAGACGGAAGGTGGACCAGGGCAGCACTTTGACCTGGTGACACATCATACTCATCTTGTGCAGAGTGGGCTGTCGGTTGAACACCACCACGTCATTGTCCCTCATGTGCCTCTCCACCTGCAACAGCAACACGGTACAATCGGCCCACACGAAAGCCTTGCAAAGCAACACGGTACAATCGGCCCACACAAAAGCCTTGCAAAGCAACACGGTACAATCGGCCCACACAAAAGCCTTGCAAAGCAACACGGTACAATCGGCCCACACAAAAGCCTTGCAAAGCAACACGGTACAATCGGCCCACACAAAAGCCTTGCAAAGCAACACGGTACAATCGGCCCACACAAAAGCCTTGCAAAGCAACACGGTACAATCGGCCCACACAAAAGCCTTGCAAAGCAACACGGTACAATCGGCCCACACAAAAGCCTTGCAAAGCAACACGGTACAATCGGCCCACAGAAAAGCCTTGCAAAGCAACACGGTACAATCGGCCCACAGAAAAGCCTTGCAAAGCAACACGGTACAATCGGCCCACAGAAAAGCCTTGCAAAGCAACACGGTACAATCGGCCCACACAAAAGCCTTGCAAAGCAACACGGTACAATCGGCCCACACAAAAGCCTTGCAAAGCAACACGGTACAATCGGCCCACACAAAAGCCTTGCAAAGCAACACGGTACAATCGGCCCACAGAAAAGCCTTGCAAAGCAACACGGTACAATCGGCCCACAGAAAAGCCTTGCAAAGCAACACGGTACAATCGGCCCACAGAAAAGCCTTGCAAAGCAACACGGTACAATCGGCCCACACAAAAGCCTTGCAAAGCAACACGGTACAATCGGCCCACACAAAAGCCTTGCAAAGCAACACGGTACAATCGGCCCACACAAAAGCCTTGCAAAGCAACACGGTACAATCGGCCCACAGAAAAGCCTTGCAAAGCAACACGGTACAATCGGCCCACACAAAAGCCTTGCAAAGCAACACGGTACAATCGGCCCACACAAAAGCCTTGCAAAGCAACACGGTACAATCGGCCCACACAAAAGCCTTGCAAAGCAACAACCATACTGGCAGTGCTGTCAGCACGGGTCAGTGTGCTTCATTGGAGGCAAACCTCCAACTCAATGGGCACAACCCACCTGCTGTCAGGCACACCCACCCGCTGTCAGGCACCACCCACCCGCTGTCAGGCACCACCCACCCGCTGTCAGGCACCACCCTCCCACTGTCAGGCAACACCCATTGCCAGGTTAAAGCAGAAACAAGACGACAAAGAAAAGATGAAGACAGAAGCAGTGAAAATTAGAAATGATATCATGCGTTTCCAGAATGAGATACTACAAAATCAGGCTAGTCAAAATTCCTGTAGGCTTGTCAATTTCATTATGTGCAACTAGCCATGCAGGCTACTGAACTACAAAAGTTTAGCTAGTGAACAACGGAAGTTTTGAAAGCCCCTGCATTTGCTGTGTGAGCTAAGGAATGGTGTTCCACTCAGCTTGGTAAGATCTCGTGGCAATTCTAGTGACTTTTCTTCTCTACAGAGTATCAAGCCATTTCTCTCCAACTGCATCGAGTCTGCCAACCTTGTATCCTATCTGCAGGTGAAGGTCACTGGACTTGGGGTGGAAACGCAGGTCAATACGGTCACCGTTGTCACGAATTATGTACTTGGCTCCAGGGTAGACATTGGCACCACTTCGTACCAGTGCTTGCATCCTGGGGTACACGGAGAGGAAATTTTAAAAGTAAGAATATGTCCACTGCAACCAATACACCCAAGAATCAGGGTGGTATATAAAAGAATACAGATTAAAAAAACTTTAAGTTCAAAAATGGTTAAAACTAGCCTTTCTTCTTGATGCAAAAATGATCATGCCTTGTACAGTGCAGATTACACATAATTGAAAACAACATGCAACAACTACATTTCATGACAGCCTGTAATATGAACTGCAAATTGAATGGCACAGAAGTCTTCTGCAACTTGCCAATCAATTCAACAAAGCACTTACTCATCAATATTCATGGGGGTCACCAGTTCAGGGAAGGTCAGGTTCTGGGCAATGGAGCGGGGCACACCGACTTGATCAATGCGGAGGTTGGGGTCAGGGGTGATGACAGTTCGGGCAGAGAAGTCCACACGCTTCCCCATCAAGTTGCCTCGCACTCGTCCTTCCTTGCCCTTCAGCCGCTGCTTGATGGACTTGAGTGGACGTCCAGATTTCTGTGTGGCCTTTTAGCAAAAACCTCGCTCAATTAGCATCAAGATGTGAATCATCAAGAACCAGTGCAATTACCAACTGGAAGCATGCACTGTATCTCCATATCATCATATCTAGTCTGCACCTGTACACTAATGAGATACTGCAGTGGTGACAAGTGGAGGTATAAAAGAGAGATGGCACTAGCTGTGTTCAACATTCACACGTACTAACAAGTATTCAATGACAAGTGCAGGAGCTGCCCCTCTCAGTCGCCTATGACAGAACACCAAAAACCTGCATGAGTCAGTGATTCACCTTGGATATTATTCCATAAATAGCTCACAAGCCACTAAATAGATGCTTACAGATAGCACCAAATGGATGCAAGCATAAATGCACATCTTCTGCTACCAGATTGATGAAAACAATGGATTAGGATTCATAGCTTTTCACCCTTAGCTAGCCAAATGTGGCCACTAACTTTTCATTTCACAGGTATGAGCAAATAAAAGTATTTCCCTGGTCTTCCACCTTCAGTGAAATGTGTAGCAATGCCTCGTGGGTCAATTCCTACACCCAACTCATGAATGCCAAACTCACCTTGACCTGTCCAGGCAGGTCATTGTCTACCAGGGTGACCACATGGAACTGCAGGAGGCGGACATCGTCAGCAATGATGTGAGCGGCCGCTCCATTCTGTTCATTCTTTTGCAGCTGGTTGTTGGTCTTCACTATGTCTGCCAGCTTGTGTGTGAGATCATCCTACAGCAATACAAGATGAACACAATTAGAATCTACTGATTTGTAGGAAATACAGCAAAGAGGAAATACAACATGAAATTTCCTCCATGACCCCTTATCCCAACTTGCAGCAACAACAAAAAAATTAGAAAAACCCCCTGAATATTTAAGATCATGGAATTACAATTCTATACGGATGACATGACGAACACAACTTCTTCCATACTTTTATTGAAACAATCCAACTGCTCACCTGGTTGCGGGCGGAGCCAAACATGACCACAGCAGGTCTGACGGGGAGAGGGGGGACTGGCAAGACGGTGATGATCATCCAATCAGGGCGGGCAAACTTGGGGTCCATGCCCAGGATGAGGCACTCCTCATCAGATATGCGCTTGAAGATCTCCAGCACACGCTCAGCCGACAGCTGCATCTTCTTCTCCTGTGTATCATCTTGGACATGCTTCCATTCAGCACTTAGCTCCAAGCCGATCTTCCTGATGGTGGGTTGGTATCGACCACAGCCTCCATGGCCCTGGAAACCATAAGCATCTTCAGTCAGTAGCAGGCGTGCCATGTTGCTTCGGAGATCAAAACAAAGCGCCAACTATACATATATGACTTGTGCCATATGCATCACACATGGTGCATAATTTACCAAATTTCCATTCCATATGCATATAAAGAGGGCAAGAGCAGGGAATACAAAAACTAAAGGGAAGAAAAATAGAGGATCAGAAATATGGAGGGAAAAATATATTTTTTTTTAAAGAGGGGAGGGGAGAGATACAGCAATAACAGGAGATAGGCGAGGCCAGAGTAGAGGGAGACTAAGCAAGCTCAAACCTTCTTCTCTGGCTGCTGTCCATCATCCTCGTTGCTGTCCTTCTTGGTGGATTCCATCTCATCTCCTCCCTCACAGACCTTCTTGGTTTTGCTCTTGCAGATGTCATAGATGTGGGCAAGGCGCTTCCTGGGCTGGCCCTTGGATTTGGCCACGATGTCCTTCACCTTGGGGTGGTTCTGATAATAGATGCCATGTACTCATTAGACACTGTCATACGCACACAATTAACATGCCAAATGCATACCATGTGCACAAATTTCACATGCATACAACATGTATACATTTGCTGTCCAGACACATTCCATACACTTATTAGCCACATCGGCTATGCAAAGTTGGAAAATTAATAATTCACAAGAACTAATGCTGCATTCTGTGGGTCTACATTGAAACAGCCTGCTGATGCTAACCAATCTGTGGAACAGCATAAAGAACACGTGTAACAACCATCATTATCCACCCGATATTAAAAATGCAAGATCAAATGCAAAGGTACACCTGTATCACCTATATTTCTCTCAGTGCAGAATAATCGCCTATGCCAAGTCCACTTACGACATCAACCAGGAGCTTGGAGCAGAAGAAGCAGACACAGCGGAGGATTTTGACGGTCTTGGTCATGAAGCCAATGTGGTAGACAGGCTTGGCGAGCTCTATGTGGCCGAAGTGGCCAGGGCACTCGCTCATGTTGCCTGCACATGTCTGGCAACGAGAGGTCCTGTCTATCACTCCCTGACGAGGGTCCATCAACCCTCCAATCTTTGGTCGTCCACCCTCCGTGGTTTCTGGGTATTTGATGCCGCCATCAGTCACTGACATCCGTTTCTGGAATGGAACCAAGGCACCATCAGTTCAGTTCCACTACAAGACAGACTTCAGATGGGCAGCATTTCTAAGCAGTTCTCATGAAATGGAATATCTTAACCTGTACCCTGCTAGTCACAGCATATGCTTTGAGTGACGAGGGGTGATGGGTCATGAAATGTGCTTTCCAATGTTTACTTTATATTTCAACATTAATATTTTCTTTAAAACAATGACACGGATTTATTCCGTTTGATTTTGAGTACTTCTGATAAAGGTTTGTCATATATTGTAGGATAACAAGGTGAATGCCAAAACTGAAAAAGGTTGGTGTATTGTCCTAGAAATTTAGTTTTTTTTATAGCATTACCAGCAGACCAAACAGTTCCAGTTATGATGGCAGGGTAAGGGTGATATTTTTCGACAGCTTCATAGCTTGGGTATCCCACAAGTGGAATACATGCAGTGGCCAGCTGATTATTTTGTAAATGTACTATGCCCCATACTGCCTGTCTCTGCCCCTTGCAGCCATAAATCATTATAGTTATAGTTATCACTGATCTTTATTTTTGTCCTTTCATATAAGATTATGTTGAGAACTTTCACACCCCTGGTCACAGCTGTGTGGTCCCCCAGTGACCAGTTTTACTCCTCGGCAGAGAAGCAATGTGGGCACAGCAACTTGCCCAAAAATGCAACTCTAGAATCTGTGCAGCTTCGAACACTGCACCCATCAGCTGCAAGCAACTGCTGTTAAGGGTTCTGACCGTCACTCACACCCTTCTCTGCTTCCTTGCACATTTCCCTCCTTGACCCAGTGATAAAATTTTAGCCGTCAAGTGCTCAACTTAGAACCACAAGGATGCTAAACTTGGAATGAGTTCTCGTAGGAACCCTGGAGTTAGATTCCACACATTTGTTCACCAGCTAGGGGCAGTACAAGAATTGAAGGATGAATGAATAAATGAATGAATGCATGAATGGGGCTTGCCTTCCTAGGCTATATAAGGCCAGTGATCACTAAAATCATTGGAGCTAATTAAAGTAAGAACAAATCTCCATATCCATCGATATGAGCCTTTAAGTTTTAGTTCTACACAGAATACAAGATGTGGTGGGTCTTTATCATGTACATTACCATTACAGCAAACATGTTTCCCAGAAGTAGTTGGAATTTTCCAAAAAAAATGATACAAGTTTTAGATACTGAAATTAAAAATCTTAGGAAACATTTAAATTTGGCTGAATAGTTTTTGAGCATTTTATATTTTAACAAATTAAAACTGTTTATTGCAATCATTTCGTATAATCAACACTAATACTTTCCATTGAAGCAAAAGTGGTTCTTACTTAATTTCCTTTGTATCTTTGACTTATCATGCATGAAAGTGTGGAAACTCATTGCAGTGAAAATACAGTATCTGCTTTGATACCCATGTCTTCCCTAACAACATCATGCACTTTTCAAGGCACTGGCCTGATGATGCATGCATCTATATGCACTTTACTTTCGACTTCCACTTCCAGTCCAACAACATAATTTTTTTACATGTACAGAATACATGAATAACTGCACTCATTTACTATGAAAAAAGGATGATGATGTGAAATTGCAACAGGAGTTATTAACACTTATCCATCAACATTTCCAATCACAACTATCACTATGCTCCTTTGGCCCTTGGGCTTGGCTCCAAAAAGAGTGCATCACATGCACTTGGCATCATTCATCAGCAGTTCTGACTAACCCGTTTATAAGTGTAAATAGATTTAGGAGCATTGTCGACGTTGATACTGATGTCAGTTTTGATTGTTCCTGATCGGAGTCGAAGTGTGCTTCACAAGTATCAATTTATTCACTATACAGCGAGCACAAACACAATGAATTCAATACTCGAACGTGCTACATTTCACGTCCGCCTATGATAAATTAAAGTTTCACTTAAGAGAAACCTACGAATGCAAATTGCAGGGCGTGTCAATGCTAATGAACGAATTACGACACGTGAACAGGTTTGAAAACAGAGGTTAATTAGTGACATACGTTAAGTTTAACGGCGCATTGCACAATGAAGTCGACTTGGTTGATGAATGAAAGAACCAAATCAGTGTGCACATCTATAATATTCATGCACAATAATGAACAGTGGGTAAAAACTAAAAACGTACTATTTCATCAGGACTGAGGATGCCGAACTGGACTCTTTTCACTTCCTTGAGAGGTGCATTCGAGTCGCCCGTGTATGCCATTTTGGTCGCGTACCTCGTCCGCAAGCATACACGGGGCTAATGGAGAATTAGGCTTTCGATTAACAGATTTAAGTATGTAAAAACCGTCGACTGTCGTTGCATCAAACGATATTCGTCAATGATGTTCACCACGCCGACTCGTAAGCAGCGCGGGGGGTTGAGAATGTTCAATTGTCCGAGACTTTTCTCACAGCCCCAAGATGGCTGCGACAAGTCAGCGCCAACAGACGCGCACGAGCTCTTTATATACTCTCACTGGCTACGGGGGTGACACACACAAATTCACGGACTGTGACTAAATCTCCAATAACGATTTTATTTTTGGAAAACGATAACCCGAAAACATATTATCTCAGAAGAGGAATATACCAAGTTATGGTCCTTTTTTTCTGATTGAATTATGTTATTTGTAAATATTCCGCACCGGAAGTTAGGTAACGAGGCAAAATGTAAACAGCATGCCTGCAGAAGTTAACAGAAAAAGTGGACTCGGTTATCATTTTCCCATTATAAATGCGCGGAGCGAATTACCCCCCAAAATTCGCTATTACATGAATATAGATCTTAAGGGGACAAAGCATGGAAATTTAGTTTTTTTTCTTTCATTTTCTGCCATAAATGTACTCACTCCGATACTTTGAGCGAGGTTTCTTTAAGAGTTACTTCCCCCTACTTCTGAGCGCGCTGTGTTGACAACATTGCATACGTGTGTGCGCGTGTGGTATGTGATAGGAATAAAATTTGGTGTGAATTATAATGTACAAGGTATGTATAGGTATCCTGGATGTTTGTTGAAACATTGCATGTTTATTTTATTACTCTTTTGCGTTCAGATGGTAAATTTCGGTATATGTAGCCAGGCAGTCGATCTCTCTCTGTTCTCTCTCTCTCTCTCTCTCTCTCTCTCTCTCTCTCTCTCTCTCTCTCTCTCTCTCTCATTCCTTCCTTATCTGTTTACCACTGTCTTCCTGTCTGGACCTGACCCTCACTTATGTCTTTCAGCATTGTTGCTTTCTCACACTCTGTCGTGGCTCTACTCGATCTACCGCTGGGCCAATTATATAAGTATGGTCATTGTTTTTGTTCCGACACTGTTGACCCCATCAGCCCTCTCTAATGGACAGAGGGAGAGAGACTGCCTGAACCCGATAATAGAGACGATAATGCAGACAACAGTCTAGGGATGTAGAGAGATTGGGGAGCTCGAGTGGCGATGCATGGGATGGGAGAGAGACGACCGAGTGGCGATGGGAGAGAGACGACGACGATCCCTTCTTAATTAGGAACACCGTATGTGTGACGTGACATGAAAAAGGCTCAGCACCCCATGGAGAACAGCGGAGTCTAATTTCTTGCGTTTCGGGTTGCACTGCAAGTCCGGAAAAATGAAGCGGCAAAACTCAATTGTAAGAAGCTGTATTAGTGATGTCCGCGAAATGATAAGGTGCCATGGTGATTTGTTCTGTCAACATATTCTGCAGTAATAACACTAGCTATTATAACCTCAGTGGGGTAATGCTAACAGCAAACTACTCCTCCTCCTCCTCCTCCTCTTCCTAATTGTAGTCAAATGAATAGCTTATCATGAAGGAATAGTATTAGTATATATATATATATATATATATATATATATATATATATATATATGTGTGTGTGTGTGCACCAGTGCAACACCATAATAGTTGTTGTGGCGTCTCTGCTTCGTTGATTCCAACAGCCTAGCCGGCATTGCTTGGTGACACCAAAGATCCTATATACACATTGAAAGACTCTCCATTGTTCTCACAGAAATGCTTGAGAAGAAACTGAAAAATTATCCAACTTTGCCACCTATAACTTTCCCTGCACTCTCGTGACTCTGGCCCCAAAGCAGAAAAACTTGTACGACGAAAACATAATGACTGGAAAGACTTAACTGTAAATGTGCGATCCAGAGAAAGACTGGACTATTGCTTTTCCACTAGCAAATTCATGTTCCTCACATGGAGCCACGCTTCAACATTGAAAATATTCGATAGTTCATTCTCCGCTGACTTGTGTGTGCCTTAATATGTCATCTCGCTGCAATCTCCGCTGGACAATTGAAGTAAGTTACGATTTTTTCTTTATTGTGTGCACAATGTGTGTTTGACGGTGAGAAATCCTGCATTAAGTTCGAATAGAAATTTTTTTCATTTAGACCTCTTACCCGACGAAAACAGCATTCGAAACCGACCGAAGTCTCTTTGTTACAACATAGGCCATCGCGTAACAGCATTCTACCGCAAAGGGACGTAACTCTAAATTCTGACCTCGCTTCGCGTAAAGGAAAGTCTTTGCATCCAGTCCATTAGCGACTTCGCCTGCTGGCGGAACTGCCGCGGGTTCACAGAATGGGTTAGTTCGTGACTCGGGAGGCACACGAGCGTAATTCAAATGATTACGCTTATCTCACCTGGCCTTGAAATATTGTTGAATCCCTCGATCTATTTCAAGGAGCTAAAATGATCCTCCTGTGAGTTCGGGGTAAGAATTGACCCACCACGTCTCCCTACGAGATTCGTAAGAGAAGAATAACTAGGGACACAGTGACTTGATTAGCGTTTACTCCAAACTGTTCTAAAGATTTTCGTGCTTATAATGGCCTTACATAGCCTACAAAGGCTGATAGGCCGTAAAACACCAACCAACCAACATCAATTTCAAGAGCAAAGATTTACATGTAATTTATTCTGACAAAGTTTTGGGCGAACTGAATATTATAGAGGCCTATGCTATAATTATTAATGTGGTGGGGTACAAGCACATTCTAGTCCACTAGAGACTTCGCCTGCCGGCGAAACAGTCTTTAGCACAGTTGGCATCACGTGATGGAAGGATTTCGTCCGAAATTTTCAAATAGGGGTCACACGAGAGGCTTGTGGGATAGCGGATCTGCTCCATGACATACGCCCAAAGATCCCTTATACACTGTATAGGGTCTTTGATTCCGTTAAAGTAGTTCTGAGACTATGGGCGCGTTTGTTTGGCGCAAAATCTCGAGAGAACCGCGAGGGCTAGGCGTTTCTTACGTTCCTCGCTCATAAGGACGCACTCGCCGTGAAGGCCCGAGGCCGAAGGAGGTCCGGAGCTCCCTCGATCCTTCCCGCTACAGTCACCCGGGTGAGCCAAAATGGCCGAGACAGTGCGAGCTGGGCTGCTGGTGTTCGGAGAGAACAGTGCCTGTAATGTGCTTCTCAGGGTTCGAGAATGGAAAAGGGTACGTACACGGAAGTATTTGCTGTTGAGTGTTCATTTGTATATATAGATCGAGGAGTAGGTGTATTAGGTATTTCTGGACACACACACACACACACACACTCACACACATATATATATATATATATATATATATATATATATACACTGCCGATTTTTTTTAATCACTTGCAGTATACGTACACTATGAATTATGTCCCTTCACCGTATACGTACGCTCTATGAATTATGTCCCTTGAATTGATCGACATGAATCGAGGCCTCACATTTTCGACAAAATTGTCTACAGTTGAACACGGGTTGCTTTTTTTCGCTGAAAAAGTTCCCGTGCCATTCGATATGACACCATGGGGTGTTCTATGAAGTGAAAAACTGATGTGATATCTGAATCGTCAGTTATTTCGTCTATAGGCAACTTCTTCACCGACTCCGGCGCCAGGACGCAGCCATGTTCTTCCACCTTGCGAGATGATTGGCCGTTTTTCGAGCTGTAGGAGCGTCTGACTTAAGGCTTGTTCAGGAGTACTCAGCACTCATGAGCGCTTCATGTTGGCAATTGAGCGCTCTGCCACTCCTGAACGCCTCAGATTTTGTGCAGTGCTTCACTTGTTAAAGGGGAGTGTCGCGTGATGAGCGACGAAAAAGGGTGATGTGGGTTATTCATCATTGTTGTAAATAGGTAGGGTGGAAATCTTCTCCGTATCTGCGCTCGTGCGTTTGGCGCAGTGGGCGGGGCTACCGTGTAGTGGAGTGTCACAGCGTCACTCCGAGGGGAACCCGGGGGGTCTTCGAGGGTGGTATAGCGTGGATCTACAGGGTCTACACGATCTCTAGCACGGGCTAAGAGCCCGCGTAACTTTGTCAAGTAGTGATTGGAGAAGATGATAGAGGCGGGAATTTCCTCATTAGTGATTGGTGGATAATCACGTGAGAAGGAGACGCCGAGGCTCGATAGCGTCTTAGTGCTCAGTGCATATCCATCGGCTTTGGATGGAGGGAGCGAGCGCACATTCTCTGTGTCGCTAACGCTGGGGCTGCGCGGTGCGGCTCATGGGCGAAGTCTGGTCGCCCTGGTGGAATTTTCTCTGTGTCAACTCAGGCTAGCAGTTGAGCACGTGAGAATGGAAGGGGAGCTTTCCGCTGGCTAGGACGGAATTTCCGAGGATCTCACCACAGCCTGACGACTGAGGTGATTATTGCCGTCTCGCCATATTGCTTTTGCCATGTGGGGTATTTGATTGTTTAATCTGGGCGGGAAATAAGTCATTTGTTCAAGCACGGGATTCGTACTTCTGGGTCAGAAGTAAATCTATGAAAAATGACAGAGACGAGTAATTGTCTTTTGGTGTAAATGTTATATGGGATCAAATTTCTGAGTAATGAAGCTTTGAGTTCAAGCTGACTCGCGGGGAGGGCATCAGGGTTGGGATGCGCCATTTGAACTTTGAATTCTTGTATGAGTGTGCTTCATATGGGAAATAGAGTAGTTGGTTTATTGGAGCAAAACATTTGTGTGTTTTAGGCTATATCTATATCCGTTACCGGTGTATCGAACTACTCGCGGGAGCAGTGGGCTTCCCGCCTGATCCTCTACGTATCTACTGGTCTACCTTCCTGCTGGTATCTTCGTGTCTACGTAATTCCACAAGTGCTGCGTCTTACTGGTGGAGCCTTGCAGTACTGTCACATCGAGTCCACGCGGGTGGAGCTCGCGGTATCCTGACGTCTCCGAGGGAAAGCTGCGCCGGCTGGGAGAGGCCTTGGTGCGAGGCTGGAGCAACGTCTGAAGCGCGCTGGAGCGTTTCGTCTGGCCGTTTTGGTTCCGACGGCTATGCAAGTAAAATTTCTCGTTCGTAGCTCAGTAGCTACAATTTCGTTAGGACAGGTCTGGAACTGATGGTTAAAAGTCTAACGAAATCCACTTTGGGTAAAGTGGGAAAGTCCGCACGGGCGGCCTGATCAATTAGAGGGATATTGAATCAGAGGCAGAGAGGGGAGGGGAGAAGTGCTAGCGTGTACATTCGCGTGGAGGCGGTGTCGTAGCGCAGCTGTATTGTCGCAGGTGGATATGCGACGGGGAGAGGGTGATTTATAAATTGGTTCTTCTGTAGGACGATATTTATCACTCTAGCTCTGATGACTGTGGTAATTCTGCCGAAGTTTAGGATCGTCTTCTAAACTGTTACTGACTTGGGGAAATAGGCGAGGCGCTTGCAAGTCAGGGTTAATCTCACAACGGACAAGAGGGAAAGGGACCTAATTCACGGGAAGGGGGGTCTGCTTGTCTGGACACCGGAGACGCCTGGCGTGCGTCGGCTATGAGAGTATCACTTAGGACTTCCGAAGGAGACTGTGTTTGAGTACAGTGACTTGTTCAAGGGGTTTTGGGAACAATGTCTTCTTTTCAGGTGGACTGAAAAGGGTGGAAGTAGGTTTAAGTTACTCTGGAGATTCTTTCTGTGAGATTTGGTGTGTTTATCGCCGCTTTGTTCCTGATCACGTGGGCCCGGGGAAAGCCACGTGGAGATCAGAGTACGCTGGACTGGGAACGCGTACGGTTGGCGAAGAGATGGTAAGATTGGTTCTTTTCCATTTAGTCTCTGCATTTGTTGCTTATACCGACGTGAAGTGTTTGCACGTGCGTGTATGGTTCGTGTGAGTTGCCGGGTGAAGAGCATTTGCACGAGTGAAAGCTGTGTGGAGCTGAGTCTACCTTGTTTACATTTTTGGCCGCCTGTCGCTCGGGCGGAAGTGTCACCCTAGGGGAAGTAGGGGAAGCCAAGGTAGGGGGAAGGGGTTCTGTGGCACGCAGCGGCTGCTGCGCGTGATGTTGTGTACAGGAGTGGGAGTGACCGGCTGTCATACCCTGTGGATTGTTGTTTTCACTTCTCTTTTTGAGGAAGTTTATCACTGTTTCTGAGGTGGTTGTCAGAACGAGTGGTGGAAGCAGTTGTGGATTTTTGGATGTGGGCTGTTGGTGAATTTATTTCAGTTTCTGGTGGAATGGTGAGAGGAAGAAGGAATTTGGGAGATTGTTTTTCTTGTACCCTGATTTTTTCACCCTAGTCACCGGTGACTTAGGCGTTGACTTTGAATAGGGGTATTAAGTGTTCTTGAATTGTTTTCTATTTCCCTGTTTCCAGGGATTGTTGTTGTTGTTATTTTTTTGAGATTTTTTGACAGGAAGCAGAAGTGTGCCACCCTGCCTGCTGACTGTTTCTTTTGGGTTTTGTTTGTTCTTTTCCTGTTGTGCTTTACCATCTGCTTGCCCTCCTCTGCGGTCCTGTGCCGCCAGGAAGGGTTTATAGCTGTATGAATAAACTTGTTATTTATTTTTTCAAACTGATTCAGTGGTCTGTATTTATTCGAGTCCTTGACTTTTCTTGCTGTTTGTGGTGTCCCCCCAAGGAGTGGAGGTTAGTTTAGTTTGTAAACTACTTTGTTTATTTGGGTTACCTCTCTTTGAGACGATTATATCGTTCTCTGGGAAGGAACCTTTAACTGCTAAAGTTTAAGATAAGCAAAAACGCGACAGGGAGGTACATCTTCTGCGCCCCATGTTGTGTTGATAGACGCGAAGAAAGTGTTTTCTTTGCCACAGACATTGTTTATGCACGTTTAAATGTATTCTGCATGAATAAATTCCACTACTGTGTCATCCTTACTTGCCATTACTCGCACATACAGAGCGCTTGGGGCAAATAAAGCCCATTCCAGTCCCAAAATGATGTTTCTGAGGGTTATTTTACGCATCGACGGCCAGTGCGGGATCGAAGACGCCATTTTGAAAATGATGCAAAATCGTCTGAATCATCTCGGATTGGTGATTCACAGCGCTGCTTAGCGCTGAGTGAATCACGCCCCAAAATTGCTGTTCAGGAGTGAATCACATGCAGCGCTGAGCAGCGCTTTGCAGCGCTGCGCCTCCTGAACAAGCCGTTTGTCTTTGATCGAGATTGTTAATTAAGCCTTTACACCTGAGATAATATTAATGTATATGGTGTGTATTAGAGTAATTGTGAAGCTTATTTAACTCCTCCATCGTTTGATATGATAATATGTGTCAATCAGCACAAAAGAACGTATTGCATGAATGGGATAATCATAAAGGCTGGGTGGGGGATGGGGGGTGATTAATGGAAAAGGGGGTATGTTTGGTGGGGGAAGGCGCGATATATGGGAAGGGGCTAGAAGGGGGTGAAGAGAGTTGCAGGATGGCAAGATGATCGGGGAGGGGGGAGGAGCATTTAGCGCGGCTGAGACAATTTCTGTGTTAAAAATGGGGGAGGAGTTGGGTGGGTTTGAAGTGAAGGTTGTGGGGGGGAGAAAGTGAAGGGGTGGACAGGGGAAGGTGCTGGTAGAGTGGCAGGAGAAAGGAGTGGTAGGGAAGTTCGCAGTGTCGGGCGGGAGCAAGGGTCGAGTGATGGGGTACTGTGGGAGTGTGCATGTGGAAACACCTTGGGCGGGGGAGGGTTGGGTGGAGAGGGGTTGCATGCAGTGATAGATGACTAGAGGGAGAAGGTTGAGGTGAAATATGTGATTGTAAATGTTTCGTGGGAGGGCATACAGTATCGGGAGAGTGCTATGGCCAGAGAGGGTGCATGGGGGTGGGTGGGTGGGTGGGGGTGGTGGTGGTAGAGGTGCAGGATGGATCGAAAATCTGAGATAAATGTGGATGAGTGGGGTGGGGGTGGTTGTGAGTGGAGACACGGTGGGGGAAGGCTGGATTGTGGTGTGGATGGATTCTAGATGGGACTGTGATACATGGAACTGGTGATTCGTTATACCTGTGTGAGGAGAATGCTATATCAAACTGTGAGGATCGATCGAGTCTTGATGATAGGAGGGTGCAATGTATGAGACAAGTGGTAGCTGCTTTCCACAACTTTATTCACATATGGGTACAGGAGCTGCTGGCTGGTCCGAGGCTGGATGATAGGAGGGTGCAATGTATGAGACAAGTGGTAGCTGCTTTCCACAACTTTATTCACATATGGGTACAGGAGCTGCTGGCTGGTCCGAGGCTGGATGATAGGAGGGTGCAATGTATGAGACAAGTGGTAGCTGCTTTTCAGAACTTTATTCACATATGGGTACAGGAGCTGCTGGCTGGTCCGAGGCTGGATGATAGGAGGGTGCAATGTATGAGACAAGTGGTAGCTGCTTTCCACAACTTTATTCACATATGGGTACAGGAGCTGCTGGCTGGTCCGAGGCTGGATGATAGGAGGGTGCAATGTATGAGACAAGTGGTAGCTGCTTTCCAGAACTTTATTCACATATGGGTACAGGAGCTGCTGGCTGGTCCGAGGCTGGATGATAGGAGGGTGCAATGTATGAGACAAGTGGTAGCTGCTTTCCAGAACTTTATTCACATATGGGTACAGGAGCTGCTGGCTGGTCCGAGGCTGGATGATAGGAGGGTGCAATGTATGAGACAAGTGGTAGCTGCTTTCCACAACTTTATTCACATATGGGTACAGGAGCTGCTGGCTGGTCCGAGGCTGGATGATAGGAGGGTGCAATGTATGAGACAAGTGGTGGCTGCTTTCCACAACTTTATTCACATATGGGTACAGGAGCTGCTGGCTGGTCCGAGGCTGGATGATAGGAGGGTGCAATGTATGAGACAAGTGGTGGCTGCTTTCCACAACTTTATTCACATATGGGTACAGGAGCTGCTGGCTGGTCCGAGGCTGGATGATAGGAGGGTGCAATGTATGAAACAAGTGGTGGCTGCTTTCCACAACTTTATTCACATATGGGTACAGGAGCTGCTGGCTGGTCCGAGGCTGGATGATAGGAGGGTGCAATGTATGAAACAAGTGGTGGCTGCTTTCCACAACTTTATTCACATATGGGTACAGGAGCTGCTGGCTGGTCCGAGGCTGGATGATAGGAGGGTGCAATGTATGAGACAAATGGTGGCTGCTTTCCACAACTTTATTCACATATGGGTACAGGAGCTGCTGGCTGGTCCGAGGCTGGATGGTAGCATTCTGTAAACCTGAGTCAGTACACGTAGTGACTCTGGCGCAGTTCGCAATGAATGCTTAATAGACTTTACCCTTTGCAATACAGCATTGCGCCAAAAATAGTTCGCTCCGGAGGCTATTTCCCCCCACTTTTTACAGAAATCATTCAGATGTCAAAACTTGTTTCCATTTCAACACAAACATTTTATTCTATCGAATAAACGCTTGTTTATTGCCTCAACAAGTGCAATTTATTAGTTTTGTGCGAAATAGTCTCAGAGCTACTTTAATGGCGTATGTCAGGGAGCAGAGAGTTGTCTCACAAGCCTCCTGTGTGACCTCTATTTGAATATTTCGGACGGAATCCTTCCATCACGTGATATAAACTGTGCTAGAGACTCTTTCGCCGGCAGGCGAAGTCTCTAGTGGACTAGAAATGGGATGGTAGTGGCCTGGACCAGCCCGAGACCGTGGTGACAGCGATTTCTCTCTCTAGTTGTATTGTATTATTTCGTTCTTAAAGCATTTCCAACAGCAATACAGAATTATAGCCTACATATCTCTCTCTCCACTGAGTGGGCAACCTGTTCATACAGCACACACGCGTACGTGCCAGCCACCTGAGAGGTCAAATTATTCTATATAACAATGAGTTACAAAAGATGGAGGAGATTGGACGAAACACGTGGACGTCTTTGGAAGCAGTTCAGTCAATTACAGGATTGGCCAAACCAATGAAAATGCTTTACAGATGCAAAAGAGATTTTTAGTTTCGTTCAGTGAAAACGACCCAGTTTGGTGACCGCTGGATAAACTGAGTATTGGAGATCGAGATGCCATTACAATGAGCGACCTTTTTGGAAATTATCTCCCTTGCCGCCGCTTGGCGGCGCGTCGGTTCCAAGGGGCTTGGTTGGTACACAGTGACAAGTTCTTTCGCTTAGATTAGACCTGAGTGTTCGAGGTTTTTTAATTGTTTTCTTGCTGTCGCTTTCAAATCTGTTCACAGTACTAGGCTGGCTGGTTTACTTAGATGTGATTTTTTTTAAATGCGTGCTAGCTGATATTAGGTTTAGAGCTTGAATTTTCGATATTACACAAGTTCTTTTTCGCTTACAACTCCAGTGTTCGAACCAATGAAAACCACGGATAGAGATGGCCGTTTCGTTCCTTGCATCTCATTGGCCAGCTTGTCATGAGGTCAGCCTGATCACGCGCTGACCTCGTGACAGTTGTAAGCGAAAAAGCGAGTTGTAAGCGTAGATGTGATTTTTTTTAATGCGTGCTAACTGATATTAGGTTTAGAGCTTGAATTTTCAATGATATTACGCTTACAACTCGCTTTTTCGCTTACAACTGTCATGAGGTCAGCGCGTGATCAGGCTGACCTCATGACAAGCTGGCCAATGAGATGCAAGGAACGAAACGGCCATCTCTTTCCGTGGTTTTCATTGGTTCGAACACTGGAGTTGTAAGCGAAAAAGAACTTGTGTAATATCGAAAATTCAAGCTCTAAACCTAATATCAGCCAGCACGCATTAAAAAAAAAAATCACATCTAAGTAAACCAGCCAGCCTAGTACTGTGAACAGATTTGAAAGCGACAGCAAGAAAACAATTAAGAAACCTCGAACACTCAGGTCTAATCTAAGCGAAAGAACTTGTCACTGTGTACTAACCAAGCCCCTTGGAACCGACGCGCCGCCAAGCGGCGGCAAGGGAGATAATTTCCAAAAAGGTCGCTCATTAGCTCTGGGTCCAGTCAGATGGTAGAATAAAGACTATTAAAGTTTAGATGGAAATTTTAGTGGCGCTAAAGTGCGCCTTGCTAAACGTGTTTTGGTGGTGGAGATGTGAGAAAGAAGAAGAACAGAAAGAAGAACAGAAAGAAGAAGAGGAAAGAAGAAGAGAAGAAGGAGGAGGAGGAGAAAAAAGGAGAAAGAAGAAGAGGAAAGAAGAAGAAGAAGAAGAAGAAGAAGAAGAAGAAGAAGAAGAAGAAGAAGAAGAAGAAGAAGAAGACGAAGAAGAAGAGGAAGAAAGAAAAAGAAGAAAGGAGGAGGAGGAGGAAGAAAGAAAAAAAGAAGAAAAAGGAGGAGGAGGAGGAGAAGAAGAAAGAAGGAAGAGAGAAGAAAAAGAATGGGAGGAAAGAAGAAAGAAGAAAAAGAAGAAAGAAGAAGAAAGAAGAAAAAGAAGAAAAGGAGACGGAGGAGGAGGAGAAAAAGAAGAAAGGGGAGGAGGAGGAGGAGACGAAGAAGAAGGAGGAAGGGGGGGGGGTGTGAGGAGGAGGAGGAAGAATAACCAATCTCCGGAACAGATTCAGGGAAAGAAATGAGACTGCCTAGGTTTGAAGAGGATAGACACTCTCGACAGAAGGACAGGTTGCGCTGGGATAAAACCAGCACCTTCAAGTGGAACCACTGTGACAAAGACTACCACTCCAGGATTGGACTGCACAGCCACAGAGTCTGCAACCAGACAGCGACCTCAGGGCCAGGATCCATAGTTGGACATTACTGACCGAGACTTGCTACTACTAATAGTGGCGGAGATTGGAGGTGCCGGTGGTAGTGGTGGTAAAAATGAAGTGGTGATTATGGTGGTGGATGTGGTGGGGCATTGGTTGTGATGGTGGAGGTGGTGACAGCAGGGCTGGTGGTGTTGTTGTGGTTGTCGCTTTGGTAGTGATTGTGTTGGTGCTGGCCGTAGTGATAGTGGTGGTGACGGTTATGACGATGGTAATCCCGTGGAGACAGCGATGGTATTCGTAGCATTATGTGGTGGTGATGAAGGCTGCACTAATGGTGGTGATGTGGTGATGGTAGTGTGGCACTAGTGGTAGTGACACTATTGGTGACAGTGGTTTTGGTAATGAATTAAAATGGAGTGATGGTGAGGCTGTGGTGGTAGTGTACGCAGTGATGGTGGTGGTAGTAGTGGTGGCAGTTTGGTGATGCAGTGGTACATGGTGACGGTATTGGAAGTAATGATGGCAGTGGTGGTGGTGGTAAAGGCCTCCGCACACGAGGCAACCAAAGTATCTTGCCACGTTTCTTGCGGTCGGTTGTTTGACATGTGGCAGGCAATGCTGGAGACTGCAGCTCGCACACGCTTCCACTGTGACCTTTCATCTCTCGCCACGTTGTGAACACGTCGACTCGCGGACACATGGTTCTGCGTGTGACCTGCATTTCGAAATTTAAAATGTAGACGCTTTCACGGCCTATCGATGCATTCAACATAAAGCTTTGATAAATTAATGCTGTTCATGACTTACATTCTCTTTGGATGGGGTTCTTAATGTCCCCAAATTCAGCGTTTTCTGAGCGAAGCGAGAGAAACGGCCGCCATTAAATGTGCAGTAGTCGGGAGAACACGAGAACGAGGCTCTTGGTGGATTCACAGAGAGTGGCTGGAGTGGCACGCCACTGCCCCAAAAATTAGAACAGGTTCAAACTCGAGCAACTCAGTTGCTGGTGACGTGAAAAGTTGCTTGGAATGCCAGTTGCTTTTAACCGAACCGACATCGCACACGAAGCAATGTATGGTGAGCAATCGAGTTGCCCGAGTGGAGTTGCCTCGTGTGCGGAGGCCTTAACGTAATTCTGTGCCACAGAGACAGATACTCTGGTAATCTCTGTGGCACAAAATAGGTTAAGGTATTGCCAATCTCTGTAGCACTAGTTGAATAGCCTCATACGGAGTCGAGTGACGGGTGTTACAAGGCGAAGGTACTACTGGCACCATCTGTTGCTGCACTTGGGTATCTGGGTCGAACGTTGCAAACATCGACGTCTAGATAATGGACACAATGCTGTCTGTCAAGGCCGTCGGCAACGCTATCGATCTCTTGTGTTGTGATCACTGGGCAGGCGTTGCAGATGCATACAGGAAGACGCAGGGGGACATGTGCCATATGCTGCGTGCCGCTCAGAGCAGCTGGACGAGTGTGTGCACAGATTGACGTCACAGAGACATTCGTTGGTGTAGACCTCCTTCACTGCAGAGGAAGCCCATGCATGAAAACTTAGATGAAAGTAGTGCCACGAAAAAGAGCGGTTTTGTTCCATCCGCAATCTGCTTGCTTGTGGATCCCGTCCCTTTCAGGGCCCCCAGGCCACTCCAAACGAGACAGCGGTTTCAATGAAGCTTCGGCATAACCTCTTTATTCAGTCCTACAGTGTATATTACTCTATGAACTTGTCCGTGTGGGTGGGTCCCTGGGGAGGTGGTGGGCAGACGGTCGCCTGCTCCCTGGACGTCCAGCTTGTCAGATCTTCAGCCCTCCGACTCTCCGGCCGAAGGGGTCGGAGGAGGTGTGAGAGAACTTTGAACTTTGAACGTTTATTTGACTGGCTAGAGGTCCTTTCAAAGAATAGTGACATTTTCCACGGACAATGCTCATTTTCTTCTTCTCAAATGCTTCGTAACATTGAGGCTAGTCCTGTTATAACATTTGCATCTGTTGATGCCACTAAACAGACAAAAGTATGTACAATTGGAGGGTTGGTGTGGTTTCCTAAATATTTTGGTCTCAGGTCTTCATATGCCAGACATTGTAACAAAACGTGTATTTCATCCTTGTCCCCTTCTTCAAAACATGGATGTATACAGTCACGATTCTCATTATATATATATTCCTGTGAGAATGGACAGTACTGCATCAAGACTAAACTGGATATCTATATTTCGGAAGTGTTTCAGACTAAATACACTAAGAAAGTTCCAAATGAATATCAGCCTGAAACATTCTGTAGGTGAGAAATAGGTTACTACCTATCTTTTCCATCCAGTTAATATTAGAGCTGTCGATCATTCTTTCTCTCAAATTTTGTTTAAATGCTTTTAAATCTTGTACACACTACTGAGACCATATTTCATCAAAACCATAAATAGCCAAAGTATTTCTTATCTTACTTGCTCAGTTAATACCGCTTCTCTGTAACATCATCTCATACATTTTACGATGATACCTCTCGTTCGCCCTCAGTAAAATTTTGAGTCAATATTTTATGAAGATGTAGAGGAGCCGGAGGTAAGGTTTGAGCGGTGAGGAGCTCGAGGTTTGATGGTAGAAGGGCGCAGACATGAGACAAGTCGTAGCTGCTTTCCACAACTTTATTTACCCATGGGTACAGGAGCTCCTGGCTGGTCCGAGGCCTGATGATAATGGCCTAGACCAACCCAAGACTGACGGTGGTGGTAGTGGTCTCTCTCCTCTTGTGTGCCGTTCCCCCAGAACAAGGGAATGCAAGGACCTTACAGGAGCCAGGGAAGGAAATGCAAGGACCTCACAGGAGCCAGGGTGTGGATTATTTCCCAGACCCTAACCCTGGTTCCCTGGTTCGTGTTTCAATTTGGCAGAAAAGAGAGATTACTTAATTTAACTTGTTTTAATCCACAGAAGAGAAGTAAACAAACCACACCGTACATACCTAGCAGAAGAACACGATCGAACCGTAGCCATTATGCCAGCTGACGATCGAGATAGTGTGATATAATGTTTCATGTAAAGCTCGAATGAGTGGCAGCAGATAACTGTTTAGTTCTGGCTTGAATTGACTATTTCGTTTCCCTGGTCAGGCGAGGACAGAAAATTCATGATCATAGAGTCGATGAGTGCATGATCAACTTGCCCGCATTCGGCGTAATGTAACGTGTAAGATTATGACAAGAAAATGGCATTAAAGCACAAAACAAAGTTTCATGACAACTAAATTCACCAATTATATTAATAACTGACCATTTTTACACCTACAGCTAGTGCTCAAACCTTACAAAGCAAACAAAACATACTGCGGGGAGTGTCCCGGACACGCATCAAAATTCAGTGCACGAGTGATCGTTTCGCTTTTCTCTTATTTGTTTATCTGCTCCGACATGGTAAGCAAGAAACCAACATCTAAAATAATTAGAGTTAGTTGATACATTTTTCTTTCTAAGGTAATGTCCGTGAGGAAGAAAACGCGTTACGTACGTTGGCTTTCGCAAGCCCGTTGCCTGTAGATTTTACCTCAACAAATTTGATGTGATCGGTGGGCTCGATCCATACCAGCTGACGCTCCCTATGGGTTAGGGTGGGTGGGTGGAGTGTGTGTGTGTGTTAAGAATTGACCCACCGCGTCTCCCTTCGCGATTCGTAAGAGGCGAATAACTATAGGTGCATTGTGACTTGATTTGCGCTGACTCGGAACTATTCTAGTGGTTTTTGTGCTCGGTGGCCTTACGTAGCCTACAAAGGCTGATAAGCCGTAAAACTCCATCCATCCATCCATCCCTCCATCCATACCAGCTGACGAAGGACCAACTTGATCCGGAATTGAGGAACACTCCGCCAACGAGTGCCATGGACATAATTATTTAATTGTTGTACTCTGAACATCGGCGTACACGTTGGAAGAGTTCAAGAATTATAGGTCTTTGGAAGTCTATCGATTCTTTGTAGCAGGATTCGTGGGAGATGTCTGCTGATTCTCACCCGGTGTTTGTCTCGAAAGGTCAGATCTATTCTGTAATTCTTCTGTTTCCATCCTCTTTGTCTAGCTATATAGTAGCTTCGGTCACCCTTTGCACAATCGGACCTTGATTGGTTTTCTCTGATGGTATAAAGTAGTAGGAGCGTTTGACTCCTCTTAATTTGTCTTTTTGTTGGTTGTTAAAACAATCTTTCACGCAGCAAGAAGTCGGCATGGTTGCACGTCTCCCGTAGCACAGATTAGCAGACAGCGCTCGCCTCCTACCAACATGGCTGAATGCACGTGGCTTCTACAAATAACTCCGGAAGTGTTGACAACGCGTCTCCGGCCTATTAGGGTCTGCAACGGGGGTTGTTGCTTCCCCTGACAAGCTAAGCGCAAGAGTTATCGCGCCTGCTTGGTCAGTACACTGCACATGGACACTGCACTGCATTATTGTAACTATGGCGGTAATGGACACTGCAAATTTCGAACGATGGCGTATGCCGGAATTAAAGCAGTTCATACGGGAAATGCAACAGCCATTGTCGGGTACGAAAGCAGACCTAATTCAAAGGGTCAAGGGCTGTATTGCTTTGAAGGTAAACAAAGCAATCGGCGGGGGAATCCGACATAGACTGTGCCGACGCTTTGGCCCCAAAGTTTCCAAAACTAACAACACTATCGGGCCAAAAACTTCCTGATCCAGTCAGTCTCAAGACAGGATGGTGTTCGGCAGTGGATTTTCCTGCAGATTTTCGGGATGCAGACCTGTACAACTATTTTGTTTTGAGAATAAGAGTAGTCGTGAACTCCCCTCCCGAGCTTGTGGCAGCCTGTGGGGTGTCAATCTCCTCACAAAGTCCCTCCCCCCTTGCATAATGGACTCACAGTTGAACCTGTGTGTGGCCACTACAACACAAGCATTTACAAGGGAATATGCGCTAAACAGGCCGTTTTTAACCGGACTAACACTTTCCTTTGAAACATAGTATTCCCATGGCTTGCTCTGGCAGGGCGCACCAACCGCCATATTGTCCTCAGCTCGAACACAAAACGCTCATTTTCAGGATTACTGATACACAAACATAGGCACCGTATTAAATAACTGTAATAATGTCTCAAAGCACAAAGTAGAGTACACCAATAGTTAATGAATATTGCTACATTATTCATATTGAGTTGTGCGTCGAAATCGAATCAAGTTAAAAGTTAGGCTACAGAGTACTCACTACTAGACAGCTTCTCGTGTAACTGTGTAGTTCGGACAGAAAACTGTTCGCATATATGCTTTACCTACTCTCAGGATAAGTTTCTGAGCTAAGTGTTCGCCTAGTCAAAGATATGCCCGGTTGAGAACTGTCTTAATGAGTGATATCAGACGCATCAACCTGTACATGCAGACAATGGGGATGAACGAACAAACGAATGCATTAATATACATAATGACCGACGGAACGAATGAATGAATGAACGAACGAATGAAGCTTTACTGCTTAATATTAGCCTATGACGGCTAGTTAAGACCAATAACAAGAACATAACTGGAGCAAATGAGACTAAGAGCGAGTCAAGCCTTGATACCTATAGTTTAAATTTTTTCACGTTTCGCGTAAGGAGACGCGATTCGTAACATCAACAACAAGAAGGGCAAAGCCCATACGACTCACATGCTTGACCTTGACCTTTATATGACCTTGACCTTCAGGTGACCTTCAAGGTCAAGGTCAAACAACTAAACCTACCAATGACATCATACACGAAGAAATGCTTTACACATTTTCCCTACCAAAATACATGTGACCTTGACCCAAGGTCAAGGTCATCCAAGGTCATGCAACACAAAGCTGTTAATTCAAGACATAGGAAGCACAATGGTGCTTATTGGCACTTTCTACCATGAGATATAGTCACTTTTAGTGGTTCACTACCCCATTTTGGTCACATTTCATAAGGGTCAAAGTGACCTTGACCTTGATGATATGTGACCAAATGTGTCTCATGATGAAAGTATAACATGTGCCCCACATAATTATTAAGTTTGAAACAGTTATCTTCCATAGTTCAGGGTCAAGGTCACTTCAAAATATGTATACAATCCAACTTTGAAGAGCTACTGTGACCTTGACCTTGAAGCAAGGTCAACCAAACTGGTATCAAAAGATAGGGCTTGCTTTGACCTATATACCACTTGTAGCTAAGGTCGCCATTCTCAATAACCTGGGAGAAAATTGGGAAAATGTGAAAAATGACTTTTTGAGACCACATTTATGGCTCCTGTGACCTTGACCTTGAAGCAAGGTCAAGTCACTATGTATATTTTTTGAGGCCTTGTCATCATACACCATCATGCCACATTTGGTGTTGATAGACTTAATAGTCTCCGAGAAAAATCCAACGTTTAAGTTTTTTACGGACGCCCGCCCGCCCGCCCGGACGGACGGACGGACGGACGGACGACACGGCTCAGTACATAGACTCACTTTTGCTTCGCATGTGAGTCAAAAAGGATAAACAAAGACGAACACGGAAACATGAGGAGGACAGCAACAACAACAATGAATATGCGAGTGCATTTAATGATATTTTTAACGAGTCAATCACTCAATGCAGTTTGCGCGAGCTCTGTTCAATAATCATGCACTGCATTCCTGCAGCAGAAATGCTGAGAACGAGACGAGAGAGACCTAGTATTCAACAGCACTACACTACACCGATCCACGCCATTATTTAGTTACATCTGCTTGCAAGCTCGAACCTAGCTTCGTCACTTCATGCCTGCTTACTGCGACAATAAACGATCACTTTGCCACGGTAGCACTGGCAAACACAACAAAAATGAACACCTCTTGGTACTCTCTCACTGCGTTCTGAAGCCATTCTGTACTGACCAGAGACCACTTTTTGGTTCCCCGCGCGAAAGAGCATCAGCGGCAATAACTCCTGATTTCCAGCTTCGTTGCAGACCCTAATAGTATATGGTCTTTGGAGTATAGCATGCCTTTTATTTTTGTGTTTCTTTACTAGTCGCCTTCAGAAAACGTGATACAACCACTTGCAATAAAATTACAAACCATCATACTGTAGCTGTACAAAAATGCATGAGCATGCATATCAAACCTTAATAGCCGCTACGTCACAGCATTAGTTACTACGCAGAGAGACGCTTGAAGGGCTTGTAGCGTGGAAAATAGTAACCCGTGGAAAACAGTGACGGAAGTCATCGCAGAGTTATCTGCGAGGGATTTTCTGAAAATTCAACTCTAAAAAGAGACGGCACCCGCCACTCCGCCTGACTGACTTGGCACGCCCGGGGAGTTATGCTAAGATCCGGCCGCGTAAATATCCCAGACAGCACACCAGGGCTGGACCAGCCCTGGACCAGCCCTGGCATCCAGCCCTGGCCAGCCCTGGCATCCAGCCCTGGCCCAGCCTAGAAAT
>JAWQFJ010002109.1:153536-160490 GCA_034096865.1 Theodoxus fluviatilis | reverse complement strand
ATCAAATCTCAATCATCAAGCATCATCATCAGAGTCAATACAATCATCAAACCATCATATACAACTCATCACAAGTCATCATACTGTGTCAACGAAGGAAGGGGAGCAACAGGAGGTTGAGCACGCGACCAATCTGAGCTGCATAAAAAGCACACATGGCACCTCGGTTAAAGGAATCGAGCAATAACTTTAAGGACCTCGTGGTGGCCATTCAATCCATTATTTTAAATATTTAAATCCCTAGGCAAAGAGCGAGGGCACAACACATATTAGAACAACCAAGCTTGACTAGTAACACAGGGAACAGACACACGGTAGAAGCACGGGGCAGCGAGAAGGGATAGAAATGTGTGGGGAACCCAACTCGTGCGAAAGCCCCGTCACTAAAACACAACTCGAGAATAGCGCATGAGTAGGAAGGGGGTTGAAAGCTAGAGGGGCCGCTGACAGGAGAGATTGAGCACTTAAACAGTAACATGAGGGCCACGCACTTCGGTGGAAGCACGGGTGGTGAAAGGCACGTATACACTGGTTTGAGCATCCTGTCATCGTTGCGACAGGTCGGTCCTACGTAGCACAAGTAGACTATTATAGCGAGCAACAATTCGAACATGGAGGTAACGCAACTCGTCAGATAAAGTACAAAGTATAGTGCAAAACAAGCCAACAAGAGGGTGACATACGAATCGGAACCTTGAAGCAGAAGTTATCAATAAGCATCATCCAGTCATGTAACTACCAGTTCTTGAAAGTAACAACCACCATAGCGACACAACGTAGAACACACTCAGAGTGAGATACCCAAGCACACAAAACATGATGGAAAGCTCACGAGGGAAAATACTAATTTCGTAGTAACGGCATGGCCAGACAATGGATCGAACTCTGGCAGAAAAATGTTCACGAGAGTGCTTAGGGGGGAAAAATTTTTGGGAATGGGAACCCCTAAAATACCTTGGCTTCTGTAGGGAAGCCTGCAAACACTAAGCTCTATTGTTAAGTGATTCAGTCCGGAGACCGGGCGTTATGGTGGAGGACTCTAGTTGGGCACAAACTGAGATAGGGTATAGGCATCACAGTTGAGGTGATTAGCAGCAAGCTTAGGAGTTTCATTAACAGATTTATAAGTGGCAGTAAATCAATGAATGAGGAGGACGCCACGGCACGTAGTAGAGAGCTCAACTACACCGATAAAAAAAAAGGGGGGGGGGCAAAAGATCAGCATGAGAATTGCATCTCCAGGACACAAAGAAATAGATTCATAAATGGGCGGATACACCCGTTGTCGTAATTAGTCAAAAGTGTGCGGTAATTCCATTTAAATTTTATAAATTAGTGCATAAAATCTCTATTATTGGAGACTATATAGTTTATATTAAATAAGCAGAAGAGTACAAATGAAGGGGAGAGGGGCATCACGAGATTCCAATACAAAAGGTCCTACGTTTTTCAATATCCGATTAAATAAAGTATTAACATAAAATATATTATCTATTATTTAAAAACATTACATAATAAAACTATTATAATAAATATAATAAATATTGTGCACACAGAAGTGAAGACATACTATGGTTTGACCTAACCCATGAATAACTCTATCAAGATCTCATATTAGATAGTGTCAAATAAATGCATATGGAAACTGAGAGGTGGATTTAGTTTTTAACCACATTATTATCAGGACCGAGCTACGAACTAAAATATTTAAATTATACGTAAAAAGAACTTGAGGAGCTACAGACTAGGATAACGACGAGAAACACTTAGTCTTTCAACCCAAAAGTTAAGTTGGAATCACAGTATCAATCATAAATAACCTCTTTTTTCTACAAGAACTAAGTGAAAAAAAAAATTAAAGATTAAAAACGTACAAGCACTCAGAAAGGTCACGATAATGTTGGGGTGGTCTACTTCGAGGACAATCAGACTGCCTAAATTTAGCAAAGGGGCGACACTTTAAAGGAACTAGGTGGCAAGGGTTGTCCTAGCCATCTGGCGTAATACAGTTGAGTAGAAGGGGACGAAGGGGAGATACAGATCGGCAGGTCATGCTCTAAATACACGATTTGATCCAATATTTATCTTATATCTATATCAAATTTCTTATATCAATATCAGAATTCAATACACTTAAGACAACAACAGGCAAGCCTTCACCCACCACCGGAGAATATCAAGCAACACTGTATGATCATCTCTCAATCCTATGCCCATTTTATCAATATATCATTTTTATTTCCAATATTCATCACAAAAAAAAAAAAGTCACGCACACGATCACACTCTGATCAATTATCACAGATTAAACTATCCAATTTATCACATTTCAAATATCAATGTATCAACGCCGATGATAATATTAGAAAAGGAATTAAGATATGTAGAGAAGGAGGAGAAAATCGGGTAGTAGTACAATCAAAAAAATTTATATAAAAATACACATATTTATCACATTTCAATCCAATAATATTTAATTAATTATTAATATATCATCATCACACACGCCTCGAGAAAGAGAATGTGGAGAAAGACGTAGCCCTTCAAGTCCGCAACCAACAGGGTAGAGGGGGGATGGACGATGTCCCTGCACCAGAACGCAAACTTCGGTTTAAGATATAAGAGAGGGAGCGGAGGTCCAGAAACGGAGCAACAGCCACACACGGAAGGGGACGCTAGAGTCATGGTGGGGAAACAATGATACCCTGTAATTTGTCAGGGGGCCCAATCATGAAAATATCATTAAATTTAAGTAATACGCGGAATACAAAACAAGAAAATAAATCATAAAAAAACCAAACACAGAATAAATAAATAAATTTAACGATAATCCCAATATCCTTTATTAAAAAAGTAATAAACACGCGAAAATAAATTAATAATTAAAATAAAATAACACGAAGATTTAACCAAAAGAACGCTGCCTCGTCAACAACACACTCCATATAAATAATTTATAATAAATATAAAAAATTAAAAAAAAAACGATCATAAAATTATAAAAATTAATCTGAAGTGGGGGAGAAATGCAAGATGCGTACTATAGTAACCTATTACTACCAATACTCCATTATTATTAATAAAATAATTTAAATAACCATGAAAATATAACCATAATCATAAACACGAAAACAAACATGATTAAAATATAAAAAAAATTAAAGGGGATGGGAGATAGGTCAACGCTCGGAATGCTCTCAAATGGATGTATTGGAAGACACCGCAAAATAAAAGAGGGCACGGTGATACTAGGGCACGTCATGTTACCCTAGGAAGGAGAGGATGCAATTGTCACAATATAAATGTGATTCAACACACAAGTAGGGCACCGACAAGTCTCCAATCCCATCGGTTAAAGGTACGGTTGTGTGGATATAGGGTGAGCCAAATTCCGATAGAACATTACGGACAGACGCAAAAATCTGCGAACTAAAGGGCGACAATCAACATTCAACATTAAATTACCTCTAAGCAGGAACATGTCAAAATACGCTAATTGAGGAGCCCGATAAAAAATAATAAAATTTTAAAAATAACTAAAAACACCAATCAATATAATTTATAACAAACAGACTCTTAATTTATTAAAAATTCATGAAATAAGAAATCCCAATAAAAAATGACATAACAATGAATTAAAACAAACCAAGACAATAAGTAGAAAGACCACAAACATGGGGGAAGAGGAAAAAGTGGGAAGCTAGTAATGGCTACGTTAGACCACGTAGTAGGGAACGAGTTCGGATTTACTACGTGTTAGAGGACCTTAAAAATTCATCGATTAAACAGCATCGAAAGTCCTTTTAATCACAACTGGTGTTATTTGACATCACACCATATTAACAGTTTGTACTTCAGATGTAAAATTGACCGATTAGTAGTGTCTCAGTTTGTGTCACGTTAAAAAGTAATTAAATAAGTGGCTGGTACAGTGAAGTGCACTGTTCGTTTTGAAACACAACGTTTGTGAACCAAAAGCAGTTTCATATCATAACACAAAATCATAAAACAAAAAATCATTTCATAAAATATACAACAAGAAAATGAAACTGCAAGATGCCTAAAAAAAACATAAAAAGGTATAAAGAGGAGAGTATTGAGGGAGAAAATGGTAACAGCAAGGCATCTACGATACAAACGGGCCAAAGTATCATTAAAAATATTTCGAAGAAAAAAAAAACACAGAGGAAATAACACGTTAAATTTTAAATCATTATATATTCTTTTTAATTAAAAAAAAATACAGTACATAACTAACCGAGTGTTTAGGGGTGATCCCAGCCAATCCTTGTGCGCAAAAACTTAAGAGGGTGATAATATTGGCACATCAGATGATATTAATGGGTAGGCAACTGGCTTTTAGCCTGAATCAATAAACCGACAAGCCTCCACCTAAGCAACAACAACATAAAGATGAACCAGAAGCTAGATTTAAGCGTGACAACAACAGGCAGACAAATAAATATACTAATACAGAAGGCGAGACGGTCGTACGACTACGAATTAGGCGCAGAGCACTTTGGAACCTTCAGTAGATAAAGAGGCAATATAAACAAATATCATAACAATAACTAACCTTGGACTTGTTGTAACATGCTGTGAGGCAAACAGTGCTGTAAAGTCACCATTAACAGTAGGGACTTAAAAGATTTTACTAAATAACATTAAAACGATTAAATAATATATATAAAACATACAAGTGCGGCAACCAATATGTCACATTTCGTACAAATAGACAGCAATTCATACACAAAGCGCTTGTACAGTGCCTAAGTGCAAATGGCGACCATTTGATATACATTACTCATGGAAAAATTCCATGGCACTAGCAGTAGAGGCCCAAGGGGCAAAAACTAGAAGGAACAAACTTACGAATGAATCTGTCAACACCAGGGGGGGGGCAAAGAAGCAGGTTAAACAAAAAACAAAGAAAAAAAAAAAAAAAAGAGCACAAGTTAGGTAAATAACAACAAAACCAATCCAAAACAACAAAAAACAACCACAAAACGGTCCACCGAGGTCGCACCAGCAAATCCTTCGGGCATAGAGGGTGGACGGCCACGGAGAATTTAGGGTTTTGGCTGGGTTTAGAAAGGCGACAGAAGGTTTTTTGCAAGTTTTATGGCCTTGTCGTATCACGCTCCGGCCAACAATGGCTGCATCACCAGGCAGCACAAATAGGCACGTGTCACCCGGGACAGATGCAACCAACAAGATCAAAAGCCAGTGCTACAGTTAGCAAAGGAGACAGAGACGCAGTCACAACCAGAATCGAGCAAAAGCTGGGGAGGGTCAAGGAATTAGTACGACGAACGGGGCAAAGGAAGAAAAGTGACAGGAGCTTATTAGTTGCAGTCCAGCAGACAGGAGCACAGAGCATATAGTGTTGGCAGCAGACAGCACTGACAACGGATAGCAAATAAATTGCGCACAACACTTGCGTTTGGGGATCGAGTTGGGACTTACCAGAACGCATTGATCACACCTGTCTGTAAATTCAAGACGAAAAGCTGCTCAATACACACATTAGGAGAAAAGGTTTTATCGCGAAGGCAGAAGAAAAGCGACAGCAAACGATACTGATCCGAGAAGTGTGCAGCACAGGTGACTAAAAAGACTTCAGTCCAGGCGGGCTTGCAGGGAGGCAGCAAGAGACCAAGGCAAGGCAGCAGCAACTAAAAGGAAACATAGGGGTCCACATAATCATGTCATACACCACAGGTTTTGCAAAAACTGAAAGGATTTATCGTGAATGTGACGCAAATCAATAACGCTGTGAACATCCTCACCAAAACAAAGTCTTACGTTCTACAAGTAAAGAGTGATAGACAACAGGCGCCATCCAGAGCCGACTGTTAAACAGTGTGGCAGTGCAATGTTACTAGCAGTTCCAACACCTCCACCAGACACAAACACCGCACTGTTACAAGCAGTTCCAACACCTCCACCAGACACCAACACCGCACTGTACATAGGAGTACCAACACCTCCACCAGACACCCACACCGCACTGTACATAGGAGTACCAACACCACCAGACACCAACACCGCACTGTACATAGGAGTACCAACACCTCCACCAGACACCGCACTGTACACAGCAGTACCAACACCTCCACCAGACACCAACACCGCACTGTACACAGCAGTGCCAACATTTCCACCAGACACCAACACCGCACTGTACACAGCAGTACCAACACCTCCACCAGACACCGCACTGTTACAAGCAGTACCAACACCTCCACCAGATACCAACACCGCAATGTACACAGCAGTACCAACACTTCCACCAGACACCAACACCGCACTGTACACAGCAGTACCAACACCTCCACCAGCCACCAACACCGCAATGTACATAGCAGTACCAACACTTCCACCAGACACCAACACCGCACTGTACATAGCAGTACCAATACCTCCACCAGACACCGCACTGTACACAGCAGTACCAACACTTCCACCAGACACCAACACCGCACTGTACACAGCAGTACCAACACTTCCACCAGACACCAACACCGCACTGTACACAGCAGTACCAACACTTCCAACAGATACGGCACTGTACACAGCAGTACCAACACTTCCACCAGACACCAACACCTCACTGTACATAGCAGTACCAATACCTCCACCAGACACCGCACTGTACACAGCAGTACCAACACTTCCAACAGACACCGCACTGTACACAGCAGTACCAACACCTCCACCAGCCACCAACACCGCACTGTACATAGCAGTACCAACACTTCCACCAGACACTAACTCCGCACTGTACACAGCAGTACCCACACCTCCACCAGACACCGCACTGTACACAGCAGTACCAACACTTCCACCAGACACCGCACTGTACACAGCAGTACCAACACCTCCACCAGACACTAACACCGTACTGTACATAGCAGTACCAATACCTCCACCAGACACCGCACTGTACACAGC
>JAWQFJ010002109.1:136036-148536 GCA_034096865.1 Theodoxus fluviatilis | reverse complement strand
AGTTGTTTGTTTTTATTTCATGCTTATTCACAGTTGCAGGTCTTGGCGACACGAGCGGTGCAAAATGTTAGTACAATTATGCTTGCCCTTTTGACTGCCTCTCACCTGTCAGCTTCACACTGCCATGCAAACTGTCTTTTCCACGCTGTTTACGTGTTGTATGTTTGCTTGTTTACAGCGGCGATGTCTCAGCCGTGTCACCCGTGGCCAAGAGGAGACAACTCGCTATGATGACGCGCGAGGGTGAGTGTCACGTGACTACAATAGACTGATCTGATTGGTCCGATCCACACCCTGCCTAATTCTTCTTGAAATGATATCACATTCTACATGACAGTCCCTCCATCGAACACCCCCCCCCCCGTCCCCCCCACCCCCTAGTCTGAAGTGTCTGCAGTGAACTGCCGTGTGCGCCCTGACGCGCAGTGTGCAGTGTCCCCTCCTGTCTTACCCTGTGCTGTGAGTGTGTGTGTGTGTGTGTGTCTTCCCGTAGCGTGCAGTGTCATCTGCCGTAAGTGCGTCCGTGCAGACACGGTAAACGAGATGGTAAAGGAGATGATATCTCTGAAGATATGAAGATGAGTAAGAAAATCATTTGATTTCTTGGGAATCCTGATAACTGAAAAGTCATCGTCACACTAGTTGTCTTTTTCAATTAAGACTGAAACTCCTCCTTGAAGGGAGGGCAAAAGTTCCGCTCTGGAATATCACTCGCCCTTTCACGAGGAGGCACCGAAAATTAGAGAGTGTCAGTTCTGATGTAAATATTCATATATTTACTTGTTATTATTTATTCGTAATTCGGTGAGTTAAATTAGTTCTGCACCAAATTCCTATCAGTAGAATCCCATAGTACTTAAAACATTTGGTTTTACAAACGAAAATATCTGCTCGATGTCAGATAGTGTGTGTTACCCGCCTTCTAGTGTAACCACAGCAAAAACGTACTTTTGTGTTTCTGTTTTCCCCAGTACTTTAGCGTCTTCCTCGGGTAGAATCCTTTCTTTGCGAATATTCATGGAGTATTTAACTTAACTTTCATTCCTCCTCTCTTCTATCCATCATCATCCCACCCCCGCCTCCCTCCCCTCCCTCCCCTCCCTCCCATCCCTCCCCTCCCTCCCATCTCTCCCCTCCATCCCCTCCCTCCCATCGCTCCCATCCCTCCCCTCTCTCCTTCTTCATCTCTCCACAAGACATTCATGTCATGCCATTTGTTCCGTTCTAATCGGAAATACTCATCGACATCCTCCACTGTCCCATGCATTCAAACTTATCATAACTCCTTGCGTGAGTCTGCGATCACGTGTCATTCCTTGTAGTACGTCTTGACCCACGACCTGCAATACCTTTGATCTTTGACCCTTCATCTTTCCCTTCCATCTATGACTACTACCGTTGCATATGACCTTTGATACCCGTCCATTCCTCTTGCCATATAACCTTCGCCCATTCTGTTTTGAACTTTGCCTTCTTATCGAGGCCTATCACCTTTTTACTCTTCATGACCTTACCCTTTGAACCCCCATCATGCCTTGTGACGGTTTGTGCTTCCCAGGTGAGGAACTGCCCCCCATCCCGCAAGGTACGACGGTTATAAATAGCAGCCACGTCATCGCGTGTGACTTACCTGTCTGACTGCATGCTGGGTCTGTGCCGAGTCTGTGCCGCGTCCGTGCTGGCCGAGTGACCAGTCCTCGTGTGCCCAGGCGTACCCGTGTCACTAGATACGTCAAGAAGTCACGTGTTGCTAAGTTCGTAAAGTTCCTTTGGGACGTTCCTATTTTGTTCCCTGAAAAGTGCTCATCAAGGCAGTTTGTACTGCTGTGAATGAATGGGCAGTGTCCTGACCAGCTCTGAGAAGTGCTGCGTCTTTGGTAGCAGTAGCCTGCATAAAACAACTGTCACGGTGTTGTTGTTTTTAAATCAAGATAAAGCATAACTTCCCGTACCACTGGTCTTTCTAGTTTCCAATAATCACGTGTCACTGGACAGTGGCCTTGACGCTGCCAAACTTGCAGTTATGGCGGACGGAACATGCTCAGATTCATGTAGATTTGTTCCTGGAAACTATCTGGGTTCACGCTGGACTGGTTGCTTTCCTTGTAGTTAGCTTCTTCATCGGCGACTGGCAAAAGGGAGAGCGAGTTTGACGGGGGCTTCCCACAAATGCTCAATCTTCCCCTTGCCGTTGCTTCGATGTAATCATGTCTGTGTGTGCTGTCGTTGCTAATGACTGAAACCGTTCCGTATTGGTGAACACGCTCCTTCGAAAAAGCCTTATCGTTGTGCCGCCTGTGCTTGGTGAGATAATCAGCCCATTTGCTAAGATTCCTGTTAAAACGCTACGTATCCACTTCAGCATCTTGCCGCCAGTAGGATAGATCGTAAACATTCACTCGGGCCTGTCTCGAGTCAAGTCCCTTGAAATTCTGATAAGGTCAGCGTTGTTGCTTCCATGTACGTCACTTCCGGTTGAAATCAACCACTGCCTATCGCTGCCTCTTCAGTAATCTGTGCCATCCAGGCCAAGCATACGTCAGCCATTCCAGGCCTAGAGACTTGATGGGCAGGCAGGCAGTTTTCAAAGGAGCAGAGTTATCGTTCGTGGCTGACGCCAGGCGGCGCTTCTGCGCCCCCCCCCCCCTCACCCGCCGGCCAGGGGGCGTGCTGGTGTGGCGGCCATGACAGTTTGCGCTGATGACGTAGCTAGAGAGCGATCAGCGATCAGGTCGTGACGTCACTGGGCAAGCTTTGACTGCTGGTGGTGGTTATACTTGTGTTGTTTACTCACTTGTTTATTTGTTTACAGAAACACCTGTGCTCGTAATAACTGTGTTGTTAGCCTAGCTTACGGTGGTGGTTAATGCGTCATGAATTGTTGTTACGTTTTTACAGCCACCATTACCTTACCGACTAAGATATTTTTCGGGTTGTGTTTCCTTTTTGTTCTGTTCTACGAGGTTTTATGATTTCCTAATAATAAAATCACTTACTACTTGTTCAAGTTAGAATGACATAATAAACACTCAAACTGTACTGAAACATTGTCACCTAAAAGAAGACTACATGTGTTCAGGATAATATTACTTACCATTTGTATAATCATCATAATGAATAACAAATGCACCAGGGATACACATTTGCAACGTACGTAACAAGTCTAAACAAACGTTTAATTTAAAGGCGCATTTCAGTTGAAATGGTTCACATTTTGTTCTTATTACAATTCTCATACAGTGTTCGTGTCCTCTTTATGCACTCCAGGTAAATGTAGATCAATGGACCTGTAATGTTGCACCAAAGCCTTGTTTGTTGATCACGAGTGACTAGGTAAACACAATGGATTTGGTCAAACATATTTGACTCACAGACTTGAATGGCTGTGCCGAACACTTGTAGCCGAGTCACTGCATTGTGGTAAAACATTGTAGCTCGGGAGAAAGCTTGTACTTTTGCTTCAGAAATACAATGTACAGTACAATGAAAATTAGTGTAAGTGCAATAAGAATAACAGAGCTACGCAGGGTATCCAGAGTTGTGAAGTGCTCGAAAGGCGTGCTGTAAGAATGCCGAGGTAAGCTGTAGGAACTGGAAGCAGGTGAAAGGCGTGCTGTAAGAATGCCGAGGTAAGCTGTGGGAACTGGAAGCAGGTGAAAGGCGTGCTGTAAGAATGCCGAGGTAAGCTGTGGGAACTGGAAGCAGGTGAAAGAGGGACAACAAGGGGAAGACAGACAACCCCAAGTTATGTGTCGCTGCTTTGAAACACGCAACATCAGATAATTGTGTGAGAGGATCACACGTCAGCAACAATAGGATGACTTAGACATGTGCTAAGTGTGGTAAAGAACAGTTTCTACACATGTAATACATCCAACTTGCGTAGCATACGCTACACATATAACAGACGCAACACACGCAACACATGTAACGCATGTAACACAGCTACACACGTAACATACTCTAAACATGTTACACACGCAACGCATGCAACAAACGCTGCACACGCTACACACGTAACACACGCTACACACGTAATACACGCCATGCACGTTACACACGCATCACCGTTACATATGTAACACATGCAACACACATGCAACACACATGTAACAAACGCAACTCACTACACACGTAACACACACAACACATGCAATACATGTAACACACATAACACACGCATCACACGTAACACATGTAACACACATAACACACGCATCACACGTAACACGTGTAACACATGTAACACACAAGGCAACGCGGACTTTCCTTGCTGTGTAACGTTCTGTATGCACCGCGCGCGTCGCGTAACATGCTGACTGTGAAACGCGCGCGCTGTGTGATCTCAGTGTGCAACAGTGTGCGTGCAACGCGTGCTGTGCGTGTTGCAGCCCCCTTCTTCATCAAGCACCTGCCCCCCACCATCGAGGTGATGGCGGGCATGGACGTGCAACTGGACTGCATCGTCAACTCCAGCGGGGAGATGATCACGTGGGACGCCAAGTCACGTGACCAGGCTGCTGCCCGCCTCGCCGCCCAGGGCTTCCAGGGCGACTACGTTCCCATGGCAACCAGACCCGCCCAGCAGGAAGTGCTGCAGCTGGCAGCCACAGAGAGACAGGAACCCTCACAGAGAAGTCCCAGAGAGGGTAAGGATAAGTGAATAAATGAATTAAAGAATAAATGAATGAATGAATGGATGAACGAACGAACGAACAAATAAATGAATGAATGAATGAATGAATGAATGAATGAATGAATGAATGAATGAATGAATGAATGAATGAATGAATGAATGAATGAATGAATGAATGAATGAATGAATGAATGAATGAATGAATGAATGAATGAATGAATGAATGAATAAATGAATTAATGAATGGATGGATGAATACATGACTGAGTGAATAAATTTCGAATAAATGAACGAACGATCCAAACAATTCATTGAATGAATGAGTAAGAAAGATAATAATGGAATGAATTAATAGATGAACGAATGAGTGAAGAACTATTTTAATAAACATTTTAAATAAATTTCATATGAATATTCAAAACAAACCAAATAAGGAAAAGGTCAATACATACACAAAGTTCAAATGTGTTAAATGAGACCTAATTTTCAAGGCAAAGACTCGAAGAAGAACTCTACCAGTGTGCTCACCTCAAACCTGAGTTGTCTCGCGCAGCTGCTGAGCCCCCCTACTTCCGGTCCAAGCCACGTGACGTCGCTCTGCCCCCTGGTGGCGAAGCCGTGTTCAGCGCTATCGTGGGCGGAAGTCCCATCCCCACAGTGACGTGGTCAGTTTCCCGCCCTTTCTCTCTGTCCTTCCTCTCTGCCCTTCCTCACTGTCCTTCCTCTCTGTCCTTCCTCTCTGTCCTTCCTCTCTGTCCTTCCTCTCTGTCCTTCCTCTCTGACCTTCCTCTCTGTCATTCCTCTCTGTCCTTCCTCTCTGTCCTTCCTATGTCCTTCCTATGTCCTTCCTATCTGTCCTTCCTCTCTGTCCTTTCTCTCTGTCTTTCCTCTCTGTCCTTCCTCTCTGTCTTTCCTCTCTGTCCTTCCTCTCTGTCCTTCCTCTCCGTCCTTCCTCTCTGTCATTCCTCTCTGTCATTCCTCTCTGTCCTTCCTCTCTGTCCTTCCTCTCTGTCCTTCCTCTCTGTCCTTCCTATGTCCTTCCTATGTCCTTCCTATGTCCTTCCTCTCTGTCCTTCCTCTCTGTCCTTGCTCTCTGTCCTTCCTCTCTGTCCTTCCTCTCTGTCATTCCTCTCTGTCCTTCCTATGTCCTTCCTCTCTGTCCTTCCTCTCTGTCCTTCCTATGTCCTTCCTATGTCCTTCCTATCTGTCCTTCCTCTCTGTCCTTCCTCTCTGTCCTTCCTCTCTGTCCTTCCTCTCTGTCCTTGCTCTCTGTCCTTCCTCTCTGTCCTTCCTCTCTGTCCTTGCTCTCTGTCCTTCCTCTCTGTCCTTCCTCTCTGTCCTTCCTTTCTGTCCTTCCTCTCTGTCCTTCCTTTTTGTCCTTCCTCTCTGTCCTTCCTATGTCCTTCCTCTCTGTCCTTCCTCTCTGTCCTTCCTCTCTGTCCTTCCTCTCTGTCCTTCCTCTCTGTCCTTCCTCTCTGTCCTTTCTCTCTGTCCTTCCTTTCTGTCCTTCCTTTCTGTCCTTCCTCTTTGTCCTTCCTCTCTGTCCTTCCTCTCTGTCCTTCCTCTTTGTCCTTTCTCTCTGTCCTTCCTCTCTGTCCTTCCTTTCTGTCCTTCCTTTCTGTCCTTCCTCTCTGTCCTTCCTTTCTGTCCTTCCTCTCTGTCCTTCCTCTCTGTCCTTCCTTTCTGTCCTTCCTTTCTGTCCTTCCTCTCTGTCCTTCCTCTCTGTCCTTCCTTTCTGTCCTTCCTCTCTGTCCTTCCTCTCTGTCCTTCCTCTCTGTCCTTCCTCTCTGTCCTTCCTATGTCCTTCCTCTCTGTCCTTCCTCTCTGTCCTTCCTCTCTGTCCTTCCTTTCTGTCCTTCCTCTCTGTCCTTCCTCTCTGTCCTTCCTCTCTGTCCTTCCTCTCTGTCCTTCCTATGTCCTTCCTCTCTGTCCTTCCTCTCTGTCCTTCCTTTCTGTCCTTCCTCTCTGTCCTTCCTCTCTGTCCTTCCTCTCTGTCCTTTCTCTCTGTCCTTCCTCTCTGTCCTTCCTTTCTGTCCTTCCTCTCTGTCCTTCCTATGTCCTTCCTCTCTGTCCTTCCTCTCTGTCCTTCCTATCTGTCCTTGCTCTCTGTCCTTGCTCTCTGTCCTTGCTCTCTGTCCTTCCTCTCTGTCCTTCCTCTCTGTCCTTCCTCTCTGTCCTTCCTATGTCCTTCCTCTCTGTCCTTCCTCTCTGTCCTTTCTCTCTGTCCTTGCTCTCTGTCCTTCCTCTCTGTCCTTGCTCTCTGTCCTTCCTCTCTGTCCTTGCTCTCTGTCCTTCCTCTCTGTCCTTGCTCTCTGCCCTTCCTCTCTGTTCTCCCTCTCCGTCCTTCCTCTCTGTCCTTCCTCTCTGTCCTTCCTCTCTGCCTTTCCTCTCTGCCTTTCCTCTCTGTATTTCTACACTATGCCCTGCTTGCCAGGGCTTGCCTCTCCATGATACCTTGACAGTGACATGCTCCCTCAAGTGTTGGATTCTACTCTGACAAAATAACCCATTGCGCAATGTACACACAGTTGAACAATGCTCTAAGAAGAAGCCGTTCTTGTGACCAATGTGTTCAGAAGTTTCCTTGGAATCATGCATCAATATCTCATTCTCTTTTTCTCGTGTCTCTTTTTATCGTAATAATCTCTCTCTATCTGTATGTCTAAATATCTGTTTGTCTACTCTCTGTCAGTCTGTTTGCCTGTCAGTCTATCTGTCTGTCTGTCTGTCTGTCTGTCTGTATGTCTGTATGTCTGTATATCTGTCTGTCTGTCTGTCTGTCTGTCTGTCTGTCTGTCTGTCTGTCTGTCTGTCTGTATGTCTGTCTGTCTGTCTGTCTGTTAATCTATCTATGTGTGTGACGTCACTGGTCACGTGGTTACAGGACCAAGAACGGGCGCCCCCTGGCGGCCTCGGACTGCCTAAGGCTGGTTGCCGAGGGTGACCACCACGAACTCAGAGTGGCAGCCGTTGTCAAGGGCGACGAGGGCGAGTATGTCTGTACGGCCACTTCCGCTTCCGGTACAGCGTCCGCATCTGCGACCTTGACCCTGCAAGGTGAGACGTCATGCCTGGTGTGGAAAGTAGTGGCGTGGGTGACTGCTGGGATGGTCTAACGTCAGTGGCTGTGTTACTATTATTAAAGTTGTCGTCATCACAGTCATCACCGTCGTTGTCATCATGAACAGCAGTAGCAGCACTGTCGGTCGTCGTCGTCATTATTATCATCATTATTTTCATCGTGGTTGTCGTCTTCGTCTACATTGTCCACTGTTACCAACGCTACCATCACCAGCAGCAGATGTGTTGCCACCACCACCCCTGACAGCGTTACAACCAGTGGACCCCACGGGGTATCGGCACCATCATCGTCACAACCCGACTTGGGTTGAAAGTTTACTTTTCGTGAAAGACTGTCATTTGTACCGAAACTGGTGAACTGAATAAGATGTATTGATCACTTTTGTCTTTCATGTCATACAACGAGAAAGCAGTCACATATAATCATGTGTCAATGACGATGAACTATTTTGTCCCACAAACTGTCACACCATGACGTCACATTTGGTTTGTGTCACGCCCTGACGTCACATTTGTTTTGTGTCTCGCCATGACGTCATTTGTGGTTTGTGTCACGTCTTTACGTCACTTTTGGTTTGTGTCTCGCCATGACGTCACTTTTAGTTTGTGTCACGCCATGACGTCACTTTTAGATTGTGTCACGCCACGACATCACGTTTGGTTTCAGTGAAAACAGACAAGAAGGCCGACTCCTCCGCCACCAGAGCTGAGGATGGGTCCAAGCCTTCCAAGACAGGTGAGTGACAGTGACTCCACTGAGCGGAGGAGTGAGCATATGAGGTAGGTCAGGCAGGCAGGCAGGCAGGCAGGCAGGCAGGCAGGCAATCGGTCGGTCGGTCGGTCGGTCTATTGGTCAGCCAGTTGTTCAGTCGGTGGGCAGTCAGTCACACAATCAGTCAGTCACTCCGTTAGTCAGTCACTCCGTTAGTCAGTCACTCCGTTAGTCAGTCAGACAGTTTGTCTTATAGTGAATCAAGCAAACGATTTAGCTAACAAGAGGCGGACTAGGCACGTAAGATGATCGACAGAGGGGAAGTCCCTTTGAGGGCAGGGGGGCGATTTCCAAGGCAGGCAGGCGAGGTTCAAAGTGAGGGCGCTATAAAAGACTGGACCTTTGTCCTCCAATATCCTCAGGTGACCTCTGTCCCTCTAATGTCCTGCTTTTATTTCGCTCCATCACTCTCCAACTCGCTCCTGTGGCTATGTCTCCACCCCCACCCCTATCCCTTCCCTCTCCTACCAATACGACCTTGCCACCTCCTTTCCACTCCTACCCCTACCCCTTGTCACCCCCTTGCCAGAGCCACCTCTCATTCAAGATTCTCCCAAATTTTTGCCTTATCGCTGACCCTCTTTTTGGAGAGACAGCTCCGCCTTTCCTGTCCCAGAGCAGCCTGTTCTACCTGGGTTCCCGCCCAGACAGCCAGGCGGTGTAGTGCCTGGAAGGGGCAGGGAGACACAGAGGACAGTTATGGCCACAAGACCTCGTGACTTGGCGGGGCACGCACATAGCCTGGCAGAGGGAAGTAAAAGGAATTGGCCAGAGAGGTGGAAGTGATAGCAGGACGGAGATCTCGTTCTAAGAGCAACGTCTTACTTAGGAGTGACTTGGCGGTGACGTGGAAGCTAACACTCCGTTCTTAAAGTCTCACTCCTGTCGGGTTTGAAAACTCCGTTCAAGGGGGGACTTTTGGTAGAGTTACTTGCCCGCCCTTGTCACCTGACATGGAATCCATGTGACGTTAAGCCCTAGCCGTTGGTGCAATCCTGGCACCGTGGACCCGCCCCCCCCCCCCCCCTCTCCTCTCTCATCCCTTTCTGCCCCACCCTCAATCCCCATCCCACTGCAACCCCCAATCACACACACACACACACACACACACACACACACACACACACACATACGCCGTTCTCACGTGCTGTTCCACCCTCCCTCCTCATTAATGGCTTGCGCCGGATTCGGTCTGACAGGAAGAGAAGGCAGGGTTGGGGGAAAGGAGCAAAGGGAGGGGAGGGAGGGGGAAGGGGGAGTGGGGGAGGGAGGGGGGAGGAGCCAGGCGAAACACCGCGTTGTCAGACAGGAGCTGGAGACTTGAAGCTTTCTGCAGACGTCTCTACCGGGACTCGTGTCCAGACAGGATTTTCCAAGCACAGGAGTTGTGTCAGTCTGGTCCAGACTGGATTTTCCAAGCACAGGAGTTGTGTCAGTCTGGTCCAGACTGGATTTTCCAAGCACAGGAGTTGTGTCAGTCTGGTCCAGACTGGATTTTCCATGCACAGGAGTTGTGTCAGTCTGGACCAGACTGGATTTTCCATGCACAGAAGTTGTGTCAGTCTAGTCCAGACTGGATTTTCCAAGCACAGGAGTTGAGTCAGTCTAGTCCAGACTGGATTTTCCAAGCACAGGAGTTGAGTCAGTCTGGTCCAGATAGGATTTTACAAGCACAGGAGTTGAGTCAGTCTGGTCCAGATAGGATTTTCCAAACACAGGAATTGTTTCAGTCGCTTCTGGCCTGTCCAAGCAACACGAATTTTCTCGAAGTTTCTGTTGGACATGTAGCCTTCACCATCTGGGTAAGTTTGGGTTTATTCATCAATGCACTATGGAGTCTCAGGGTGTGGAGTTTCTTCACCTGTGCACACGTACCTGGTGCTTGTGGTACAGCCATGTCCACCCGTGTGTGTGTATGTATAAGTACATTCAAGGTGTGACCACTCACTGATGTGAAGTTGAGAAACTGCACTCACACGGTGTCACTGGATTCAGGCAGGGTTGTGACATCTCAGTGACATAGCTGTGATACAGCAACTGCCTGCCTTCGTATGAAGTGCCTCAGTGCCACCAAGCTTTTGCCCTGATCCGCCCGTAACGCCCTCGCTAGGAACCTGTAGTTGTGGCGAATTTCTCATCCCTCTCCTCCACGCCCACACCCACACCCACCCAACATCAGCTTTGCACCTCTACCCCACATGTTCTTCTGTGAGAGGCAGTGATTCCCATCCATAGCACCCCACCCTGGCTCACCATCCCCCCACCCACTCCACCTCACCCACCCTTCCTATGCATGCATGCATACCTCCCATGTCTTCAAATATTTGTCATGTACTCATTCCCTCCCCCACACACACTCCTACTCCCCCCACCCACCCCACTCCCCCAGCTCCTCTTCTGCCACCCAACTCCCCATCCCCACCTCGCATTGGCTTTGTCACGTACACAAAGTCGCCAGTCCACAGAGGTCAGAGAGAGTGTGGGGAGGCACGGCTGTTGCACCAGACCGCGACTCAGGGCGAGAGTAAGTTGGCAGATACGAGAAGTATAAGTTGGCAGATACGAGAAGTATAAGTTGGCAGATACGAGAAGTATAAGTTGGCAGATACGAGAAGTATAAGTTGGCAGATACGAGAAGTATAAGTTGGCAGATACGAGAAGTATAAGTTGGCAGGTACGAGAAGTATAAGTTGGCAGTTACGAGTAGTATAAGTTGGCAGATACGAGTAGTATAAGTTGGCAGATACGAGTAGTATAAGTTGGCAGATACGAGAAGTATAAGTTGGCAGATACGAGTAGTATAAGTTGGCAGATACGAGTAGTATAAGTTGGCAGATACGAGTAGTATAAGTTGGCAGATACGAGAAGTATAAGTTGGCAGATACGAGAAGTATAAGTTGGCAGATACGAGTAGTATAAGTTGGCAGATACGAGTAGTATAAGTTGGCAGATACGAGTAGTATAAGTTGGCAGATACGAGTAGTATAAGTTGGCAGATACGAGAAGTATAAGTTGGCAGATACGAGAAGTATAAGTTGGCAGATACGAGAAGTATAAGTTGGCAGGTACGAGAAGTATAAATTGGCAGATACGAGAAGTATAAGTTGGCAGGTACGAGAAGTATAAGTTGGCAGATACGAGAAGTATAAGTTGGCAGATACGAGAAGTATAAGTTGGCAGGTACGAGAAGTATAAGTTGGCAGATACGAGAAGTATAAGTTGGCAGATACGAGAAGTATAAGTTGGCAGATACGAGAAGTATAAGTTGGCAGGTACGAGAAGTATAAGTTGGCAGATACGAGAAGTATAAGTTGGCAGGTACGAGAAGTATAAGTTGGCAGATACGAGAAGTATAAGTTGGCAGATACGAGAAGTATAAGTTGGCAGATACGAGAAGTATAAGTTGGCAGGTACGAGAAGTATAAGTTGGCAGATACGAGAAGTATAAGTTGGCAGTTACGAGAAGTATAAGTTGGCAGTTACGAGAAGTATAAGTTGGCAGGTACGAGTAGTATAAGTTGGCAGTTACGAGAAGTATAAGTTGGCAGATACGAGAAGTATAAGTTGGCAGTTACGAGAAGTATAAGTTGGCAGGTACGAGTAGTATAAGTTGGCAGTTACGAGTAGTATAAGTTGGCAGATACGAGAAGTATAAGTTGGCAGATACGAGAAGTATAAGTAAGTTGCCAGGCACCAGACGCGAGTGAAAGTTCGATGAGTTTGGACGAGCACAACTCCCCGTGGCTGCTGATTTCACGGTGGACCTTGTCACTCCTCAGCACGTGGTTGTCTGCTCCCTCTGCAGCGTCGTACATGTGGAGTGAGGGGGGTCGTGTACTGGAAGCTACAATGTTTCCTTTCATGTCATTCATTTTGCTCTTAGAATTTCTACTGTTTTTGCTCAAACACTTCAAACGGTTTTTTGTTTCTGTTTCAGATTCCAAGAAAATGGATTCTACGAGGTGAGCATTTTTACTGTTGGACCTGTTGTTCTCTTCATTTCCCGTTTCG